>KV419414.1:272945-523099 GCA_001630475.1 Sistotremastrum niveocremeum HHB9708 | reverse complement strand
CGCAGCGATTATTCAGACTCCGCACTCCGACAGAGTGGCATAGCGCGGTGAGTGCTAACCGGGCTCGGCCTCAGTAACGAACTCGATATCTAACACTCCCCCTCGAGTTCGTGAATCCCGAGAGTATGTAGGTGAGTCTCGAAAAGAGGGCGAGCGAGGGCTTTGGTGAATAGATCGGCAACATTGTCTTTGGATGGAACATAGTTAAGACTGATGTCCTTCGCTTCAAGTCGTTCCCGGACAAAATGGTGTCGGATATCGATATGTTTGGTTCTGCCGTAGCTAGTGGATCCCTTAGCGAATGCAATGGTACCTTGATTGTCTACATAGACAGGTGTGGGATCATCTGTGGCGAAGTTGAGTTCTCGGACAAACTCTCGCATCCAAAGACCTTGCTGTAATGCATGACAGGCAGCCATGTATTCTGCTTCGAGGGTCGATAGAGCAACAGTAGGTTGCAGTTTGGAACTCCAACCCACTAAGCTACCAAAGCAATAGGCAGCATATCCGGACGTAGATCGTCTGTTGTCTCGATCTTCGGCCCAATCAGCATCCGAGTAGATCTCGAGTGGCACGTTGCTTCCTTTGGTTCCCAGTCGAAGGCCGTGGTTCCGCGTTCCCTTAAGGTATTTGAGAATTCTTTTCACAGCTGTCCAATGACCAGGACCGGGGTTACTGTTGAACCGGGCAAGCTTTTGAACCGGGTGTGCAATGTCCGGTCTGGTGGCACTAACCAGATAGTTGAGGGCGCCTAGAGCTTGGCGATATGGGACTTTCTTCATGGCTTCAATGGTTTCGAGGTCGTCAAGGGAAGGTGACATGGAGCTATCAATGGTCACGGATGGGTCTAATGGCGTCGAGACAGGTTTGACTTCGTAGCTGTCAAGATTGAACCGTTGAAGAATATTGTCAATAAAAGCTCTCTGCGTCATTATGCAAGATCCGTCCTTTTGATTGACAATTTCTAGGCCTAATAGCCAATGGAGTTCTCCGCCGAAGACCATCTGGACCTTCTCGCCAATTTCATGTTCGAGGCGATCTGCTTCGGCATCAGAGCTGGAGGTCATCGCAAGGTCGTCGACTGCCATGTTGACAATACTTGCTCCGGTATTAGTGTGACGAATATAGACAGCATGATCGACATGAATCCTCTGGAATCCAAGTTCTTTGTAGATCCCATTGATATGGAGGTACCATACGCGTCCGGCCTGTTTTAATCCGTATAAGGGGGCCTGCAATATGCAAACATCCCCTTTGTCGCCTTCTTCAAAGCCTTGGGGTTGCCGGAGATCAATCTGTTCCTCAAGTATGCCATTGAGGTACGCTGATTTGACGTCTCCCTGCCTGGTTACCCATCCAAGTCTTTTTCCTAGGGTGATGACAATCCGGAGAGACTCGAAACGACCGACTGGAGCGAATACATCGAAATACAACTCGCCGAATTTCTGCGAAAATCCCTGGGCCACTAGACGTGCCTTATATTTGGTGATTGTTCCCTTGGCATCGTGTTTGATATGATAGACCCATTTAGAGCCAACTAGCTGAACTCCAGGCCGTCGTTTACCAACATACCACGTGCCATATTGCTGAAGTGTTTCGTGTTCACTTTCCATGGCTTTGATCCAATGCTCTCTGTCCTCACTATTAATCGCTTCTTCGTACGATCTGGGTTCCATGCCTGAAGGTAGTCGTGCATGAGCACTGAAAGCTCGATTTTCTCGTTCCATGATTTCAGTTGTCTCAGACGGAGGCGGCGTGAGCTCAGATTCGTTATCTGAATCATCCTCTGCATCGTTGTTGGGAGCTCCATCGAGTGGCACAAGAATCTCTGGGGGTAGGTTGGCCTTACGACGAGATTTCCTTTGTTGAATTGGCTCTAGGTGCTGTTGCATTGGCTCGCTCCGAGGTTGGGATCTCCTTAATTCGTCTGCATCTGCTTCTGGTATGTTTCCGTCACGATGAGCTGTTGTTTCGACTGCTGGCTGTGGTTCTTCGTCATGGGTATGATGGTGTTCGATTACAGCGTCTTCAGGTATTTCTTCTGACGTTTCCGTGTCTGATGGTTTGTTGACGGATGCTGAATCGGATTCCAGAAGCTTTACTCCCCCTGCAGACGAAGTAAAGGGGATTTCCACAATGGTATGCAGGGATTCGTCGAAAATAACATGGCATGATTTAAAGTAGCGATGGGATTTGGAATCGAAGCATCGGTAGGCTTTACTATGATCGTAATAACCTAAGAAGATGCACTGAACCGACTTTGGCTCCAGCTTCTTTCTCATCTCATCTGGCACATGTACCCAACACCTTACCCCGAATTCGCGTAGATGTCCCACAAACGGTTTTCCCCCACTCCATAATTCGTAGGGGGTTCGACCATTGATTGCACTAGACGGACTGCGATTTCGGAGGTAAGTGGCGGTTCGTACAGCATCGGCCCAGAATGAGAGGCTCACGTTTCGAGCATAGAGCATGGCACGAACACGCTCCATAATGGTGCGATTGCCACGTTCAGCAACGCCATTTTGTTCAGGCGAATATGGAGCGGTTGTTTCGTGGATGATCCCATGTTCGGTGAGCCAAGCAGATATTGCTGAGTTCATGAATTCCCCGCCATTATCAGTTCTGAATCGCTTCCAGGTGGAGTCAACTTCGTTCTCAACCATTGGCTTGAATGACTTGAGAATGTCGAGTACGCCAGCTTTGTCACGAAGGAAATAAACCCAGTACATCCGGGTATGGTCGTCTGTGAGTCCCAGGAAGTACCTGTTACCCCCTTTCGATATAACGCTGAAAGGTCCACATAGGTCGGCATGAATGAGCTCCAAAGGACGAGTGGCACGACTTTTCGAAGAAGGGAAGGTGGTCCTTTGGTGTTTGCCCATGATGCATGGGGAACAGACTGGGAGTGGCGCATCGGGTAGGAGATCGGTAGGATCAACTTCCATGCCTTCGACGAGGTTGTTTTTGATCATAGAGATGACAGAATCGACTCCTTGGTGACAGGTACGCCGATGCCAGAGGTTTATGTTTGGTTTTGGGGCATGGGGAACTTTGGAGACATGAGCACGCGGGATCTCAATGGCGGCATTGATGGGCCACATTCCATTACGCTTGTGGGCTGTCCCAATAAATTTTCCTTTCTGATTATACCAGTTTTCGATCCCAAGCTTGGAACGTGATTCCCAGCCGTCTGCATCGAGTTGGGCCTTAGAAATAAGTCGCACACCGCCGTGAGGAGCGTACAGGACATTTTTGAGCTCGGTGGTGAGTCCAGTATCGTTCCAGGTGATACGGACTGATCCAACACCTGAGGCATGAACAGAGTTCTCGCCTATCCCTTTGATCGACACGCTAGCTGGCTGAATGGAGACAAAATCACTGATGTTGTCTGTGATATGCCGAGTGGCACCGGAATCGATGACATAACCATTCAGGAAGTCAGCAGTGAATGCTGCGACGAAAGCACGTGGGTCGATCTGGGTATCAACAGCGATGGCTGAGTTTGCCACTGGGGTGACTGGGGAAGTCGTGGCGGTTGTGGCATCCGCAATTCGTGCTCGAGGACGTCCATTTGGATGTTCTGGCGTTTTTATATTCCCGTAGGGTCGATCAGGATGTCCCTGACCTTCCTTTCCGCCCCCAATGCCCCAACACGCTTCCTTGATATGTCCTGAGACACCACAGTTCTGACACCGAGGTCTAACAGCTGATCTCGTATTAGTCCTGGCCGCAAGAGCTGCTTCGGTTCCTTTTGCACGCCTTCGTTGGTACTCTTCAGCAACCCTGATAGGGACTTCGTCCATGTTAATGGTGGCTGGAGTGAATGTCTGAACCAAGGTAGTCCAGGATTCCGGGAGGGATGCGAGGATGGTGGAGGCATGTTGACGATCACTGATAATTACGCCAAGGTGTGCCAGCTGGTGTTTGATCCGAACTAGCTCATTGAGATGAGGTTCTAGTTCCCCTCCTTCGTCCAGGACTGTTCTGAAGAATTGCTGTTGGAGTGTGATTTCGTGCAGTGCACCCTTTTTCTCGTAGGTGTTCGAAAGGATCTTCAACGCTTCGGCAGACGTCTCAACTAGTTCGATTAATGGCAATATACTTCCATCGACTGCGAACATGATTTCGGCGAGTGCTCTGCCGTCGTTATCGACCCAGGTAGCGAGTTGAGTGGCATCGGGTGGCGTAGGGGTCGTTGTTGTCGTACCGTCTGCAGCCGTCTTCGTGGCATAGGTAGTGGTCGGCTTTGGTTCCATCCCAGAGGAGTATTTCCATAGCTTTATCGAAATCAGGAACTGTTTCATATGAATCTTCCACACATAATAATTGTCCATCCCTTTTAGAGCAGGAAATCGCCGCTGGGTTGTGCTCTCGGTTGATGACATTTTTGGTGGCTTGGAGTCGATGAGATGGATAGAAAATGAGTGAGTGATGCCTTGAGCGAAGACGGATATTGGTACGATGACTAGAGCGCAGGGCTCATAACCTGTACGAAATATAGTCTCAGTGTCTGTTACAAGCACTCAGTATATATTAGCTAGAACTACCTGTACGAAATATAGTCTGTACAGGCGATGAGTGAGCGAATAAAGGGACTACGAAATAGGTACTGACCTCAGTGTCTGTTACAAGCACTGAGGTCTACATGAAACTCCGCTAGCCTACTATACAGTCGCAGCGATTATTCAGACTCCGCACTCCGACAGAGTGGCATAGCGCGGTGAGTGCTAACCGGGCTCGGCCTCAGTAACGAACTCGATATCTAACAGACTCCAGGCCATCTTGTAATCTACGATGCCATAGATGTCTCCGTCTACGACTGGGAGTGGGTGAGTCTTTAGGTTTGAGAGGATTGACTGCACTCGTTTGCCGACTGCGTCGGGGGTGGATTCGTGCAGGGGACATGCCTTGGAAGCTGCACATTCTTTGTAGAGGAAAGGAAGGATTTTATCCGCGTCCAGAAGATTATTTGACCAAGCGGCTATTGAAATGGGATCGCTGAATGAGATATTAGGCGAGAAGGAAGCAAAGCACGCACATTGATAATAGTTGTATGTGTCCACCACGCCTATAAACCGATGAAGAAAGACAGAGACAATATTGGAAATCACTACACACCATCAACAATGAGCCGTTCCACGTTATTCTTGAACAGAAATGAGCAAATTGCTGCCACAATATTTTTCTCGTACATACTGGGAACATTGAAGCATACCTGAAGTATATTTGTTAGGAGAGGATCAATCAAGCTTTCAACAAAACATACGTTATTCCAAGAACTGTGCCATAGCTGAACCCCCAATAAAGGAGCTTCTCCCGCCCATACGCTCTCGTTATAGACAACATATCTCTCGCAACGATCGCCGTAGAGACATGCTGTGCAGCATGCTTCGTACGCTGCTCAACCAACTGTCCAAGAATCTTCGTGTTGGCATATGCGACAGCCAATGCATCGGCGGTTTCGTTGACAAGAGGCCCGGCTCTCAAATTCCAAGTAGCTCGTTCAGCTGGAAGAGGGAATGCATTCACAGCAGGTGTGGTGGCTCCAATGCCTCGAGGGTCGAAGCCGACGTGGTCGTAGTCGTCACCGATGACTGCTGAGAATGCTTGACCGGCTAATAGGACTAGTCCAACCCCTGAACCCCCTGGTCCCCCCTTGTCAATGATTAGCTTTATTGACTGACATGAGATGCGTCTTTTGCTCACAGGATTATATAGGATAGGACCACGCCATTTCTCGTGACCGACAGGATATTTTGAGGGCAAACGAATGACCGCTACGGCAGCTTTCTCGCCATCTGGTTTGGAATAATCCAAGGGAACCTGTGTTTCGTTGTTCAGGTCTTACTAGAGACGCGTCGTTTCGTTTCACGCACCTCAAGCCGGGCACATTGGAACTTATCGAAACAGTTCACCCAGTCTAACGTCGTATTGGGGGCAAGCTGGTGATGTTTAGGTGAGAATTTAATGATGAGTCGTAAGTCGAGGATATACTCACCTTATCCCAAGTGAATTCGCCCGACTTGCGCTCAACCGAAGGTGTAGCCACTTTCACTTCCTTATGCATCCACACATAGCAAAGCAACACGCCAGCCAGTATCCCCATCTTCAACCATTTTGAAATAGAACTCTTGCGTCCTGGCGAACCTTGCCTTGGACCAGGCTGAGCAGGGTAGAGTGGGAGAGAAAGACTGGTCTTGTCGTCCATAGCGAGAACACCACAGGGCTTTGAAAGCTACTACTGGTGCAGTCTCTTTTATGTAGCACTAATGTTGATTCGAGAGAGCTGCGGTGATGGAAGTAATAGCAGCTTCCGTTCAGGTTGAGCCATCAATTGCGAGCCATGTGACGGAGGAAGGCACCGCAGCCGCAGCCGAGGGATTGCGTTGTTCCTCACGAGAACTGAAGGGTCGGTGACTTTTGAGGGGGCCGACAGAGATATACGAACAGTGGCTTCATTTTGAATTTGGACGTTTAAAGCTATGAGGACTGGCCCAAAAATTCCCTCGTCAAGGTATCCACCATTTTGGGCCTGCGGAGCGGAGATTCGGAAGGCATGGCGGACCTGATTGAGCGAAGCTGCACAACAAGCACAAACAATATCCTGCAAACTCCAACTTCTACACACGAATTTTGAAAAATTACTTCTCGGCATTCCAGCTGAAGAAGTCGGAATCGTGGATCAAATCCTATTCGTATATCCGGGACAAATGACCAATGCTACAGAGCACAAGTACTTTTTTGTAAGCGCTGGTCTTGATTTCCGCACTTGCTTCTCGGCGTCTGCGCTGAGGGTTCTGTGAGGTTCTGTGCTTCCAAGATCTGACGCTCTGCACTTCGGAGTTCCTCAGAGTCCGATATCAACTCAACGCCGATGCATCCGAGCAAGCTCAGGCATCAGGGGAGTTTCTGAGCTTCTCCAGTTGTTTCTCCGAGACATTGACCAATCCAGATAACCTGTCTTGATCTTTCGTAGATGGAAGACCGTGACGCGCACGACTGTACATGTTTAAATTAAGACGACCTGACTCTCTTCCGTGCGGCACATCACCCCCTCCATCATGGCATCCATGCAATCCATCTTACTCGGCGCACCGTGGCTTTCGATGGTTTTCACCCTGAGCATCATAGTAGCTCTCATTCCCTTAATTGTCTTGATGGTCATATTGGGTCCCGTTTCGCTGTGGTGTTCCTTTCTACCTGGATGTTGCCAGAAGAAAATTGCAGAGTTTACCGCACTCAACGATCTTGACAGCCTAAGAAAACCAAGAAATGGAAAACTCATAGATGGTACCGCTGTAATCGCTGGCGGAAGGTTCGTATCAGGCTCTTCGCACTGTACACCTGAAAGGCCCTGTGCCGAGATCTAACCTCATTTAGTATCTCTGGACTGCTGACAGCCAGAGTCTGCTCGTCACACTTTTCGCGCGTTCTCGTTGTCGAGCCTGAGCCATGTGCATCCACTACTGATGGTCGCTCTCATAGAGCTCGTTTCCCAAAAGGAGAAAATCAGAAGAGACACAACCCTCGGACCCGTATTCCACAATATATCGCCCCACACAACTATAAAGTATTCACCTATCTCGCGCTTAAAGAGATGTTCCCCGAACTCGAGGCTGAGTGCCTGAAGATCGATTCTAATACGATCATGCCTTGCCATCTTCAGTTTCACCCGAGCGGTAGACATGTGAAATCACCTGTCAGCTTCTACAAAGGCACTCTCCCTAAATTCCTGGCTATAACCCGTCATGGTTATGAAACACTCCTCAGGAATCTCCTGAAGATGACCTGCCCCAACGTCGAGTTTGTCGTCGGCACCGTCACCGGTCTCAACATTGCAGGACATCCAGCCGGAGATGCAACTCAGAGTATCGTCCGGAGCGTTACAATCCGTTCTCAGGAAGGCCTGGAAGTCACCGAACCTACTGCCCTCGTTGTCGGTAAGGCCCGAACTTCATTATATTTGCTGTATATGTGAACTTTCTTCAGATTGCACAGGATCCTCGACAGCCGCCATCAAGTGGCTCTCATCGCTCCCTGATTCCGTCATAGTTCCCAAACAGGTTCATGATCCCAAAATGCGCTACACCAATTGCGAGTACATCGTCGACCCGGCCATAATGGAAAAGGTCGACTTTCCCGGTGGCTACGCGAATGCAAGTATGATTTACCTCTTCCACCCCGACTATCGAATGGAGCATCGTACTTTGTTGATCTGGAAGCGCGAACAAAATGCTCGTGAGCCCTCAGTGTGTAAATATATTTTTGTTTTTATATTGATTTCGATCAAGTCCAATTTGTTTGTGGCGGGTGGGATTTGACTGATCGTCCGCGTTCGATCGCCGACCTTCGCAACTTCATGCGTCGAATTAAAAGTGCCGAGCCCCTTCCGGACCATCTTTTCCAGATCATGGACGCCTTGGAGGATAATGAATGTGACCGGTCGGCTACGTATAACGATATAAGAGCTTGTGCGTCCTCCTCAATTCCAACATATTAATATGTGACCAATGATATCGGCGTTGCGCGACTAGCCCCTTCACATTTTGTCAAGTTTCATCAAGTTGTTGACAAACTGCCGTCCAATCTGATCGCCATCGGTGACTCGGTAATCAAACTTAACCCTGTCAAAGGGTATGTTTCTCGTCATGTCTGATAAGCAACACTACGCTGATGTTCGGTGAAGTCAAGGCTGCACGAAAGCGATGATTGGTGCTGTTACCTTGTCCGCCGTCTTGCACGAGTGCAATCAGATCCCAAATACGAAATATTTCCAACGAACCCTCCCCTCTGACTTCGGCAAAATATTCTGGTCACGTCAAAACAAACGCACTCAGTCCATATGGGAGTCATTCAAGCATGAGGATTATGGCTGGAATACCACTATACCTGCTGAAGGAGAAAGCCTGTCCCAAGGCGCTTTCATGAGATGGTATACTCGGAATCTCTTTTCTGTGGCTTCGAAAGTAAGTCCCCACACGGCTGGCAACAATTCATCAAGTCTAACAAATATTGCAAGAATGAGGACGTCGCGGCTGTCGTTTATAATTGTGCTATGTTCCTTGCTCCTGGATCCGATGTTCTTGCTCCTGGCATCGTTCTGCGAATTGCTTGGGCCGGCCTCAAGGTGGGTAGTCTCGATATTGCCTGAACGGATATGCTTGCTTAATCATTCTCACAGGAGTGTCTTGGGACTCTTGGCTTCGCTCAGTAATATTACCATGCAGGATGAACTTGATGAAGTTCGCAGACCTAGACTTAGAAGCGCGAGAGTATTTTCGAGTTTGAACTTCGAAATATGTCGTGGCATCTGGGGGAATAGACTGTCACTCTAGATTTCAGCGACTGTAGTAATACGGCCGTGTCAGGAACCGGCATCAAAATTTAATTTCTGTGAAGCCGTCGGGGAAACCATTGCCAGTTCGACCCTTGCCTTCTTCACACACTGAGGACAAGAAATCGGATCCCCTGATCAATGAGCGAGATGAAGACTCGACACTCAGGTTGACAGTATCAACACTGTGGTATTACTGGTAACATCGTCAATGACGGCGGTAACCGCGCGCGCCGGCGCTAGCGCAGCCCGTATATGGCCACATAAGCGAAGGCAAGGCGATCTCAACCCGTATATCCCTGTTCACGGCGTGTAATGAGACCTCTTCACCCTTAGTATGACCTCTACATCACTGAGACTATCCTTCCTCGCTGCGTTTTTGGGATCTGCATATTATCTGTGGCTTGTACGGTCTCTGCGACATCGACGACGCGATGAACTCCTAGCGAAATACGCGGACATTCTGGATTCAAAGGATATCAAATCCAAACTGAGTCCCGCACAAGCACAGAAAATCGTCCATATTGCATCGCTCTATGAGTTCCCCTTCGTCTATATCAAGAGTCTTGAATTCGCGTTATTCAAGACATATGGCATCGTGAGCTAGGTCTTGGAGTCGTTGAAGTTCGAGTTCTCATAATGGGGGGAAAGGGCACGATATCAAAGTTGTTGCTGAAAACCGGTCAGCTCTCTAAGAAAGAGAATGCCAGTCGCAGATATGTCGATGTGAGCACTGAACTGAATCTCTATTCGCGCCGCAACTAACTTCTCTGACCGTGCAAAGACTTCGATCTTAATTGCAAGCATGGTTCTGTATCCTTTGAACGGACCTGGTTCCGGGGTCGAAGCCACAAAGACTGCGGACGTGGATCCTCGGGGTGCTTTGGCGCTGGCCAGAATTAACTACATACACGGCCTCTACCCAACCATTGTGCGCGCTTCTTATATCCCAGGCTTTGAGGGGACACTAATCACGCTCACAGACAAACGAAGAGTTTCTATACACGCTTGCACTGTTCATTTTTGAGCCAATTGTACGCCATTCGATTTCATTCCGTTCCTCCAATCAAATCTCATCACCTTCTGCATCGTCCAGTCCTGGATCAATCGCTTTGAATGGCGCAAAGTAACTCAATTTGAATGCGAAGTGATAATAGAGATATCGTTTGCTGCGTACATCCACTGATTTTTATTGCTCAGGCTTTCTTCATTCTGTGGGTTGAGCTTGGCAGACGGATGGGCATTCAAAATATCCCGGATTCATTAGACGAGCTAGCGACATGGCGAAACGTGAGAGATCTCCCTTAAGGTTGTGACGGCCAACTGACTCTCTGCAGGAATATGAAGAGAAGTACATGAAGCCCAGTCCGATCAACCAAGAAGTAGCTTCTCATACGATCACCCTTCTCTTGCACGACGTTCCCCCGTTCCTAAAGCCTTTGGGGAGGCGGATTATATATTCTCTTCTTGAAACGCGGCTTCGAGAGGCCATGATGTACGTCTTTGTTTGAACTCATTTTTACTGCGATTTAACCGGCCTCGGCAGGTTCCCTGAACAACCCAAGCTTCTTATAGGCTTCGTTCACGGACTTCTCAAAGTCCGAGCTTTCTTCATCAAGCATTTTCTTCTACCTCGCGAGATACCGAAGAACATGCCTCCCTTGGATAGCGACACGGCGTATATATCTGTGAAGGACGGAGAAGCACCCCGAATGCACCCTCTTTTGTACGAATCTGCACTTCCTTCCAAACTCATCCTGACTAACTGGTCTCAAAAGCCACTTAAATGATCCGTGGTATGTAAAGCCGAATACAGGATTTCGGAGGGCGATAGAAAGGCTATTGATTACCGTTGGGCTGGCTTCGGAAGAATCTTTCCCTGGCGCACGGCGCTTCCAGTCTGAAGGCTACCGGTTGGAACAGATGGGTCCTAAGCATATGGAGACCAGTGAGTTTGGTTTTTCGGGCTCAGATATGTGACTGAGGATACACTAGAGGGACACGAGAAGGTCATGCAGATGGCAGAGGAGCTTCAGGGCTGCCCTGTGAAAGGCGTCTGGTCCTTGGAAGGTGCAGGTTGTCCCATCCCGGGAATGTCGTCGAAAAGACTATCGGCCAACGGAGCGTAATATTCATACTTAGACCCTCACCACTTATTCATGACAAACCTTTACGACTCTTTCTCCTACATATCTAATGCCTTGACCGTCAACCGTCGACAGTATCATCATTTGAGCCTACTCATACTACAGTAGTAGACATTTCTTTTCCGATTGTTCCTCTAAACATACTCGTGTAGCATATTATTAGAATCTAGTATCATTGCATTACCTCTATCTCAAGCGGCACTGATCCAAATCGGATCGTTGGGCCTTGGCTGTCGCCAAAATAATCGGCTCGACGACGGACTCGAACCGGCAGCCCAACGGTCGGACCCGAGCTCCGACTCTGACTCCGGAACATGTGACCGCGACGGTCACGTGGACTTGAAACGTGACCCTGACGCGCCGCATCCGGTTGACCTCGCTTGCCGCTCGCCTCTTTCAACCACGCACAGAGAGCACCCATCTCGTGCGTTGGTTTGACTGCAGGTCCCGTACAAGCTTTCTCTCTTCTTCATCTCTTCCCCCCATCTCTTTGCCAGTCCATGATGCGAGAAATGGTATCTATTCAGCATTCGCTTGCGTCGCGGCGGCCTTCGCCTGCTATACAGTTGCAGCAGACGATGAGCAAGTCGACGCGGATGCACATTTCGCGCGAACAGCACGCGACGTTGGAGAGAATATCTCAAGGCAATTTGAGGCCTGATAGAGAGCAGCGAGTACAAGTCGCGGACCAACTTGGACTGTAAGCAATTTTTTTTTCTTTCGACGCGTTTGTCGTAATGAATGAACTTGCTTGCAGTGACCTTACGACCGTTACGAACTGGTTCTACGCACGCCGTGGACACATGTCCCAATCACGAAAGCTATCACTTCTCCCTACCTCAGCCTCTTCCTCCTCATCCTCATTATCGAAAGACGCCAGCTCGCCGAGAAAGCCGCTGAGCCGGCGTCAATCAACCTCTAATATTCCACCTTCACAACCTCGCACCATCTACTCTCATCAGCTTAAAACACACAAGCTATTGACCCGGAGCATGTCCACGCCTGCTGTTCTGCCTATATCTCAGCCACAAACCCCACCCAACATACCTCGATATTCTCTCCTGGACTACATGCCAGATACCCCTCCTGACTCCCGCTCACCTGATTCGCCCCGCATGCATTTGCTGCGTCGGCATAAGACTGTCGGACACGGTCGCAAATTGGAGTGGGCATGCGAAAAAGCGCGAGGAATACTTTCTCCATCAATCTTGGGCTGCGACATCCAAATCGAAGATTCGTTCAGCAGTCATTCCTCTGAGGAAGACTCTTCGGCTGGGCTCTTGTCCCCTGTGTCTTCTTTGGACCCCGACGTTATGGTCGTTGACTCAGCTGAGGCTGATTCGTCGCGGCCATGGGGGAAAACTTCTATCCCTATGATTGTGGTCTCTCCCGCCATAGAAAGCACTGTCCATTCTCAGGATGAAGCTGATGTCGCTGCAGCACTAATGGGCATGAGAAACCTCAAAGCGTAAATATTTGAATATGACCCACAATGTGTATATAAGTCTTATACCCTTATTCGTATTATGGAGATGTATCGTCGCTTTACGGTTGAATGGTGACCAAGAGAACGACCGGCCTTTTACTGTAGATTCTTTTAGAATGAAAGTGTTCATATCTCGATCTAATTCAGCGACGATACATGAACCGGCCGCCACTCGTGGCCACAATTTTGGAGGCTTGTCGAGCATTGGTATCCTCTTTGAAAGAAATCGTCTAATTATTAATGGTAGCGATGATACATGTGTATTGCAAGGTGAAAAATGATAGTGTTTCAAATAATATACAGAGTCAACGCTCCTTTCAAGTTGCTACTAAAATCGACAGCAGACAATACTAAGATGGCGTCAAGAGTCAAGAGTAGTGTCAGGGATGCAGTATCATCGAGGATCCACTGGATTTCGGTTCCTGAAACGGTGATTCTTCTGAGATCCTTATCGTACTTAGCCGAGGTCCGTTTTTAGCGCCATCGGAAAGATCATTCAATGGCAGGAACCATTGATCAGCACACTCTTCCGTTCTTCTCCGCCATTGGATGCTGTTCCGAGGGGAAGTTATCGTCCGATTATTTGGCGTTGATTGACCATCTTGCCGAGAGCGCCGAGGTATAAGGGCAGGTCGTGTGATGGAGAATAACAGGACGTTGAATATGCCTGATGAGGCGAATGCAACACTGGCGAAAGCTGAAACCGGAAATGGAGGGGGGTTGTTTGGCCGAGCGAATTGGATAAACCTAGCAACACTTGAAGGGGTGATCTGTGACCCGATAATGTTCAGTATAAGCCCTACATATGGGGGAAATCATGACACACAGTCAGCATGTATATAACAGGGTATCTACATCGGTTCAAGTTAATGATTGGGATAAAGTGAAACAGAGACTACTCACAGTGACATTTGAAAAGCCATCGTCTGCATGCTTCGCTCGCCTTCCGGGGCAAGTGTTTCTAAGCTCCTGTTTCGGCGACGACTTTCAAGGAGAGTGATAGCCACGGGAATATACAGAATGCAGTTAATGACTGCTGTGAGCCACAACCATCCGTATTCCAGAGCTGAAGATTGATATCAGTTAGAAAAAGGCCTTCATTTCGGGCCATTTAACCCACCAATGCCCTCTCGGAGAGAATAAGGCGAACGGATCCAGCACCCTGGTAAAAATTGTGGGCGAGTCTGAAGGACGAGAATAGTGAACTTACAGTACTTTGTGTTGCCGTAAAATCGGTTGCCCTTGCTCTTGTGAATGGCCAGGCTTATTGTCGTCATGAGAATGACGAATATCCATATGAGCGACACCACTATGAGAGCGACTCGGGGCGAGGAAGGTCGTTTCCATTTCCTGACAATGAGACCCCATGTACTGATCGCAATCGCCTGCGAGATGTCTGTTTCAGAAAACCAAACATAGAGAGGAGGTCAAATATACCAGGATGCTGGAAATACAAGCGCAGTCAGTAATTTCGCCTCGATACAAACATAGCCACTTGGAGTCGATGTCGAGAAAGAAGACTCACGCTAACCCAACCCCAACACTACCCATTTGCTTCAACATTGCTTGTGCCGTGCAGTATGATCCTTCGATCACACCCTTGTCACGGATTATTGACATGCAAGTGAAACCAATCCATGAGAGCTTACTGCTTCATGAACCCATCTGACGTTCATAACACCACCTTCGTAAATGGGAAATCACGGTCAGGTGTCTAAGGCCTGAATTACGACGGAGGCTCACTGATCGAGAGAAGAAGATCTGAACACAGTAACGAGATGAAGTAGATATGGATATGAGAAGGCCATCCAATAGATCCCCTCCGTGCAACTTGAGCAATAGCTTGCCACTAAGAGCATGAAATTAGTACACAAAGACACTGGCTCACAGATGGGTAATGGTCTACCGAAACATAGCCCAGTAGGGAGGCCACGAGGAAAGCAGACAGCGAAGCGGTCTCCACTATGAATACCAAACCGAGTCGAGTACCGAAAGAAAATGTGCCGCTTGTATTTGGACCAGTTCCATCGTCCTGATTGTCTGCTGAGAACATGGAGAGCGGGGTGGGCGAATCATCAGTCCTAGTTACCTTTAAAGGGAGTAGCCCACAAGCGGAGACTCAACTGCTTAAGATTAGAACCAGCCCCAGAAGCAGGGTCGCGGCCGTTGGCGATGCAAGGGTTTTGTTCCGCGAGACTCCGCCACAAAGTACCGCCCCTGAGAATCATGATGATCTGTCATTTTGTTCCATTCACTGATAGAAAATAGCCTGATCTCATTATCTCGAGACAGATCTCGAGACTTTCGACCAGATTGCTCAGTAATATTTTGTCGAAGCAGACGACGGGATCAAATGGCGCAGCGCCTGGTTGCTTAGCGTCAAATAGATTTGCTTTCCCAGAGAAGTCCTGCCTATCTTTAACTAGATTAGGAGGTTGAGACGCCAGTCCTGAACGGGTATGAGACGCTGAGGCCACGAGGCAAGTTCTCATCACCCTGGCCGAGGTGCCTCGACTGTCAAGGATACTTCAAATTATTGGCGGGCATTATGACCGATTGTGCTAGTTGACAATGTTGAACAGCTCATCCATGTTAGTAAATGTGCCGAGTAAAGAAGAATTACGACAACCTTGATGCAAGTTTTGGCCCAGAGCGGATGGGAACCAGAAAACAAAAGGTTCCGGAGAATGACCAAGTCCAGTTTCCGGTCTGCTCCGAGAAGCACTGACCTCGGCAATTTGGACGCCAGCCGGCATCTCGGCTCAACGATCTCCCAGTGGACTTGTAAACATTGGGCAGCGTCAAAGGAAGTTGGAGTGTACTTCCCAATAGTTCTCAGCAAAATCAAAGTATTTCTCAGTACTTTTGGAGACTTCTGGATGCTTCATTATCAGTCATCTGCTCTCTGATTCAGACCTCCAGCAAACCGAGCAAACGGAGGCAGACTCCTTAAAAAGCCGGATCGTCAACGGAAGACTTTCCGATAATATGTGCCACCCAACGTTTCCAGGAATATTTCGCGACGGTGCGCATTGTGGGTCCGAGACATCACGGACCGTCGTCCGGAGGTGGTTGGGTTTTTGTTTTCGATGGAAATGACTATTGTCACCGATTTTTGTTTTGTCCCCGTTGCCACTGCGTCTTCAGATAAATTCTATAGCCACACTGAAATCGAAAGACTAAATCCCCTCGTCCTTTCCTGTTCCCAAAATTACCTCTCGAGAGCCACGCCCGAGTCAATAACATTGTACATCACTTAAGCTTCCGCTCTAAACCGACTATACACATTCCCACTTGCACTTAGAACGACACCCTTACTGACATGCCCTTACCTGGCATCAGTCGCCTTCCAGTCGAGCTACTGATCGTGATAGTTTGGATTAACTACAGCATCGATTTTCTTGGTCCGAAGTACCGAAGGAGAAGAACGATCCCACGAGATTACAGATATATAGAGCAGATTACGAAGTGGTGGTTAAGTCTTCAGCTGGTGTATGTTTCATTATCATCAGATCGCGATATATGTCACTAACGTGTATGCCACGCAGTTCGCGACAGTTCTATGCCGTCCTCAACCAACCACTATTCTGGTCATGGGTCGATGCCGCATGGCCACGTCGAATACTCGAGTTGGCAAGCCTGAGAACGGAACAAAGGACGATCACAATCCACGTAGCTCCCCAGGCACAGGAACTCATTCTCCCCCGACTCCCCGCCCTCACGAAACTTTCGACCCGAACTACATCACTTACTCTATACCTCCCCGACTCAGACAACGCTGATCACATCGCCAATGCATTTTTCTTCGGGGCTGATGAGCATCTACCTCGACGATTGGACGAACTGATCGTTCGTATGGATTATGTGTGGATGGCGAATGTCACCACACGGACCATTGGAAACCTCGTTATTTCGCAGGAGACGTACCCCAAACTGGCCAAACTCGAGCTCGTCGTTCGATCAATGCACAGGCCCCAGATCAATCGGCTTCCATCGGTGACAGACTTTACAATCACCTTATGGAAGCCGGAAGATTTGAGGAATATCCTGCAAGTTTTGGGGAACCTTCCGAACCTCCAGACACTGAGACTGGCCATGGACAGACATGGATACATGGACGATCCACCCAACAAAACCGGGCTAGGGATTGCCGTTGATCTTCCAGAACTTACGCTTCTGCATATCACCGATATACATCTAGAACTGGAAGATCTTCGAGTTTTTCTTGAAGCAGTGAAGATACCGATCGCCTGTGAGTTGAAGCTCCAAGCGTTTAGCAGACCTGCAGATGTCGATGGAACGATTGGCCTTTTGACTCGCCAACCGTTCTTGATCCAAACGATGGACGAGCTTATCGCACCGGATTGGATCAAGATCGAGATGGACATCGAGACAATGACCATCCGTTTCGGAGACAAATTTCGATGGGACATTTACGGACACGACATGGATATTTGGGGAGAAACCGACGAAGAAGAAATGGATGTACGGAACGACCATAAATTCTTGTGGCCGATGGTATCTGCCATCACGAGGGATGGGAGATTCCATCGGATGAGAAGCTTTACCATCGATGTTGGGTATTTCCTCCCGGACCATCTTAAGCCGTACGAGGACGACGAAGTTTTGGCGACACGAGCTCCGGCGAGCGTTTGGGAGGACGTCGGTAGAAATTGTCATCTCCTGGAAAGGCTGACGGTCAAATGGGGGACGATGGACACCCTCATCGATACTCTAGAGGACTTGCAACTATTCCCAGAGCTTGAAGAACTCGTCCTTGAGTACTGCGAGGTAGAGGAAACTCGACTAGACCGCGTACTCGTCAACCGCATTGATCCTCAAGTCATCGTCATGCTAGAGCATAATACGATGGTGTTGAGCAGCGATGAAGGTTCCGATAATGACGACGACGACGTCGAGGGAGAGGAGGACGAGGAGCACGGTGACAACACCGACCAATTTTTCTATGATCATGATTTCTTCGAAGACTTTCCTGGGTATCAAGGGGCTGGAGCCGATGACGATCAGGAGATGATGTCGTTCTAGATTGCTATTCCGTACCATGGTACTATCGATGCCTGTATCTACTGGCTGGCTGGGCATCAGTGCGTGCTGAGCAACAAAAATTTCCGTGGCTTTGCAATTTGCGAACAATATACATAGAGACATACGAGTGGATTGACTCGGATCCGGATATCGTTGTTAAGGTAGAAGAATTTCCTGTTAAAGTTCCGTCGCATGCTTTGGGATAGTATGCGTAGTCGTTATCTGACACGTCGTCGTCGTCGTCGGTGTATTGGGGCATCGGTGTCCGGTGACGGTACCGGTTCGGGACAAAGCACACCTCTGCATATATGCATGTGATATCGGATGTTTCGTTACTTTCGTACAGGACGTTTATTCGAATATCCACTGCTGAGCGTTCAATATTGAAGCAGTACATAGAACTACAAAAGGGCAAAACCACAATGAAGGACGGTCATGAAGACATAAAAAGAGGCCTAGATATAGCAAGAAAGAGTAACGGCTGCATTTACGATGTTTTACAAATGTTGACAGTGATCTGGTGGGAGCCTGACTTCAAGGAGACGAGGATACCCGCAGCTTCGAAATCTTCAGTGCATGGAGAGGAACTTCGTGACATAATACGTCCAGGATCGTCGAATTGGGAATCGCCAATTTGCTGTTGATTGACGGAGATGGAGAATTCGCTGTTGCTGCCATACGGTACTTTAACAGTGACGTTCTGCTGGTCGGAGCAGTACACATGGAATCGAGGGCTGGGAGAGGGTGTTGGAGAACGGCTCGGTCCATGCGGATCGTATACGACGAGGTGATTCGTGATATCGGCGAGCGGCGAGCGTCCGGGAAGAGATTTCGATCGTTTATAGCCTTTATCGAAAACACCGCAATGCTGGCCGGCTGTCGGGGAGGAATCCACAACTATAGGAGAAGGTTCGCGGTTGAGGTACGGCAGGGGTGTAAAAAGAGGAGAAGATTTGAGGAAAAGAGGTTCGGCTTCTTTTTCGACTTTGATTTCATCATCACTCTCAATACTCGTCCCCATCTCCTCAGAATACTCCTCGCTCGACTCAGTTTCCGAGGTCCCGCTTTCTTCTTCCTAGAGCCTATCGATTAGATCTTGCAATTTGGACGCATATAGTGACCCTCTGACCTCTATAACGTCGAAGTGATCGCGTTCTACGACTCTGCGAGAGCTATGACGCCTATTTTGATAGTAGAGATCCACAATGCCGGAGTTTCTGGTTATCAGCTGCAGCGCAGTTTTTCGCCATGGACCAGGAACACTTACAACCCGGTAATTTCCACAATGATTGATTTTTCTTTATTCGATGGCCTCGGATTTTCGATAAACAAGGTTTCAAGCATGTCGATTTTGTCACATCCGATGGGATAACGTTTGGCAGACTTTCGGCTTAGTTCATATGGTGATAATGTCTTCGAGAGTCCGACACGACGTCCAACACAAGACTGAGAGATAATACGAGGCATGTGTTTCGACTGAGGAAGTGCTAGGATGTCGCTGGATGTCTGAGCCTTGATATGTGGATAATGCTGGTTGAGGTTTGAGTGATCGGAGATTGAAATTTGGGTTGGAAGGCTCGCAGAACCCCTTACGTAATACTGCTTACGCTCTTCTCAGCGTCAACGACTCTGGCGAGAGCAACACTGAGTATGATCCAAGACGCTCTCACCGCTCAAATGAACAGCAACGTTACCAATTCTGTACCCTGGACTCAGCTTACGCGACCAGGACAACACGTACACTGCGCCAGGGGGCTGACATATGCTGACAAACCTACGATCGACTCGCGTGTTCTTGATTACACCCAGCTCGTGATATAGCACTCGTCGTGTGCCTTTAAAAGCTTCTCACCATAAGCACCTAATGTTCCAGATTGACCGTCTTTTCGCCTTTTTCCCCTGGTCTCAGCCTCTCCATATCAACTGACATGCCTAACGTCGTCGTCGTCGGTGCTGGTGGCTTTGGTGCCCCTATAGCCCATGGGCTTTCTGCGAAACTTGACTCTTCCAAGCACACCTTGACGGTCATCACTTCACGTCCATACTTCACGCATTACCCTGCTCTGCTACGCGTCCTCGTCACCAGCGACCGACAGCTCGAAGATGATTCACTCTTGGGCTACGACAAACTTTTCCAGAACGGTAACGGGTCAATCAAGGTTGGCACCGTGACAGGCATAACCAAAGCCCCCAACGGCAAGAGTGGGACTGTCGAGCTTGCCTCTGGCGAGTCGGTTCCATGGGACGTCCTCGTGCTCACGCCTGGCAGTCTCTGGGAGGCGGGCCTCAGTCTCCCAGAAGGTGACAAGTCTGCCGCCGTAAGCTGGTTCGACTCTTGGGCAGAGAAGTTCAAGCAGGCCAACTCCTATGCTCTTGTGGGAGCTGGTGCTGTTGGCATCGAGCTTGCCGGAGAGCTACGCGACGTCTACCCCGTATGTTTCATTTCACATTCCCGAGCTTTCATCTCAAATTAGTTCTAGAACAAGAAGATCACCTTGATTCACGGCGACTCCATGTTCCTGAACGACACCTATCCTGCCAAGTTCCGTAAGGACATCGAACGTCGCATTCGTATTCGAAGGATCGATGTGCTCCTATCAAATCACGTGGATACAATCGACAACTCAGGAACCTCTCACAAGACTCGTGAAGGAACGCCCTTCGAAGCTGATCTGATTGTACGTTTCCCCTTGATTTGCTTCATGAAAGCCGTATGATTGACACGTATGATTCGCAGGTTCCCACACGTGGCGGACGGCCGAATACAGAGTTCATAAAGTCGCTAGGCACCAAGGCACTCACTCCTTACGGTCGCGTGAATGTCAAACCAACCCTTCAGGTCGAAGGCGAGACGAACGTCTTCGCAGCCGGCGATGTCATCGAGTACAAGGAGCAGAAGCAGGTCGCTAAGGCTGCTGGACACGCCCCTGTCATAATCGAGAACGTCATTGCCCTGCTTTCTGGCAGCAGTCCTTCGAAAGAGTACAAGGGAAGCATGGAGGCTATTCTCGTGACCAACGGAAAGGTATGCGTTGTCTTCAATCTTACTGTTCGTCACTGACAATGTCATGTCTAGAACGGAGGCGCTGGTTATATGGGCATGCTTTGGGGTGTCAAGTGAGTTTCAACTTCGATGATCGAAGGTATGCTCTGACTAACATTACCAAAGGCTCGGCGACTACCTCACTGCAAAAATCAAGAGCAAGACTCTTCTCGTCGGCTACGCAAAAGCTGCTGTGGGTCTCGCATGATCGATTGTACTCTATATACCCTTCATACCAGATATATTCATCTCTTGTCGTGTTTGCGTCGTTCTGTATTCATTTTAATGATCGCTTGTTCTTTTCATTCCGTCTCTCAATGCCCTTGTACCGAGTTCTGTTTTAATTCATCATTTATACTGCGCATCGTCGTAATCAAAATGACACAGCTGCAAGGATGCTTCATGACAGTACTGACCCTATTCGGAGTCTTCATCTTCCTCATCGTCGTCGTCAACCAAGGTCAAAGCCCCAAACTTGCCTCCACCCGCGACAATGATCTTCTCTTCTTCACTTTCCACCGTCGTCTCCTCTCCTGAACCGTCTTCATGGGCATCTTTATAAGCGTTATCCGAGTCGAACAGGTCGTCGTCGTCATCACGTTCTCCCTCGCTAGAGTCATCACTCTCATCAGGATGGACTTGTCCCAGCCAGATACCAAGCCCTTCGTCTACTTCTCGAAGACTGAAATCAGGAGGCCAAAACGCCCATGGAATCTTTGCCTCGGCCAGAAGACGAAGAACTAGAATGACGTCATCGCCTTAGCCTTATCTTCAATTCAAAAATTACTCACTAGCGTTTCCAGCTCGATTCGTATCTGGACGCCCAGCTTTAGCCGTTACCCAACCTTTCAGGATCGCGTACGAAGTCAGAATGTCCATGGTCGTCCACTTTTGTGGTCTAGCTGCTTTCTCGGTTTCAGCAGGTCGTTGACCGTCTCTCCAAGTTCGTTTATCTTCTGCTTTAGGTTCGAGGGCAGAGGGATGTTGGAGGTTGAGGATCTCTTCCAGTGGAAGGAGTCTTGCAGCGTGATGAATACAGGACGGTATAGAGGGGATTTGGGAAATGGGCAGAATCGCCGATAGAACCTTCGAGAGTTGCATGAGTTGAGGCACAGTTATGATATCGCGGTATGCTTACCTGCATTTCCATGCCGATCGTATTCGGGAATACGAGACCTGGACAGTCAACGAGTCTGATTTGAGGATTGAGGAATAGCGTCTGGAAGTGCTTGGTCTGCAAGATCCATTTAGCATATTTTATTCCAACAGGTAGCTGTGAAAGCAAACCTTGCCCGGGGTCCGAGAAGCCTTCACTTTATGCGTTCCAAAAAGTGCGTTCAAGAGAGAAGACTTGCCCACGTTAGGCTGACCAATGAGCCCGATAGTCAGGAATTCGGGAACACTTTCTTCTTTATCTCGCCCAGGCTCTCGATCTTTCGGACGTGGTCCATCATGAGGGCTGCCAACCGCGCGCCAATTGATGTCGGGACGAACTCGAGGCTTCCAAGTTTTCAGCTTTTCTTCGTTGTCGCGAATGGCAGCGGGAGGCTCACAGATCTCAGCATGACATGCCCGCAAGGTTGAGAATAAGTCATTTCTGAGGTCGAGTGGAAGATGGGGGTCTCGTGATACTCTCTGACCCTGGCCTTCTCCCTTCACCCGTTCACGATAGCTCTCGACCTGAACCACCTTGACCTCAGGATATTTCCCCCGAAGCCATTTCGCCCATGCATTCGCTCTTTGTTCGCCGACGACGTCGGTCTTGGTCAGAACAAGGACAATTTTGCGAGCAGGTCGGAGTGAAGTGAGATAAGCGTGCAGAGATGGGGGATAATGAAGAGGTGGACAGCGGGAGTCGAGCAGGATGAGGAGTATTTGGGATATTTCGGTGACCCGCCAAAGCTGGCGCCAGACTTCGATGTTCCTCTCGAAGTAGGTTTGTGAACGAGGTAGTTTGATATCTGTGTCCAGCGAGATCTCCTGATCTTCCTCGTTGTTCTCGTTGTTCTCGTCGTCCTCTGCCCGAACCCAAGCCTGAACTCGTTCGTCGGTCTGCTCGAGCCATTTCTTGAAGAACGCCTCTTCGTTCCTCTCGACCTCTTTCTTCTCCATGTCAAATCTCCACTTGGGTCGCTTGGGACATGTCAGCTCAGCGGATGCAGACAGATCGTCCTCTGGCAAGTCCTGGAATATCGCAGCTTGGCGAGGTAATGGCCTTGGAAGTGGCACATTGGATGCAAGTTGCCTTGACTTTTCCAGAAACTCAGGGCTCAGCTTGGCAAATGAAGATGCCAGCCGTTTGGAAGATAGTTCCGCCTTCACGTGTGCTGCAGCATTATCAGAATGCGCAGACCTCGAGTAGCCAGGTGTAGCTGCTTTTTTCCGATTGTTCGGACGGGCTGGCTTTTCTGAAGCAGAAGGGGGTGGTATATCGCCTCTCTTGATGGCCCGTTTGAGTTGAAGTTCTGCCTTGTGCTGTTTTGCGGACTGAGGCTTTCGTCGTGGCATTTCAGCAGAAGTCTACACCGGAACCAAGCCTACACTGCCAGAGGTTCCAGTATTTAAAAAGAATCCTTGGGCTCTAGGAAAGTTTGAATATTTGTGCCAGATTTACTGAAAGGTTCCTTTCAGCTTGGCCATTCGAAAAAATGAAAAGAAATGTCGGAGTTCATTCGGGCGCTGCTCGATTTGGTTTGCCGCGTCTCGGCAGCCTCTTCCAACATTGCCGGACTTTCAAGTTCGGAAACATCACTTTCTTTGTCTTCTCCTTCCATCTCCCCTCGTCCGTCACTGTACCCCCAAGCCATCTCGTTCTCTGTGTGATCACATCTGAATCATTGCCATCCATCACGTCCTTCGTGATTCCATTCTCAACATTCACGTGAAAGCACCTTTCGCAGGCACCAGCAGTTGAATCAGTATGGCACTAAACAGATGGCAAACTGGCAATCCTCGCAAGCACTCCGAACATCAGGGATCTTGCAGCCTTTTGCCTCAGAATTTTCCTTATTTCTCCTCAAAGATCTTGTGTATTCCGGAATGTTATTTTTCAAAATAATTCGGTGGGAAGTATTCTTTTGAAATCCTGCAAGAATCCAAAAAATATACATGTACACAGGCAGACATCCCGAAAAAAGATAAGCATATCTTTTGGGGAACCATACGGATAGCATAGAAAACATAAAATTTTCGCACCGAAGTAACCGATTTGTTACCCTAAATTCCGACATTCCTGCATCTTTAAATCCAAAAAATTCCAAACAACTCTTGTTTAATCCAGTCGGCAGCTGTTCCCCGGCTCGCTTCTTGCAGACAATCCCTTTTTTGGTTCTTACAGCGGCAGAAAGAAATCAATGCAAATGATAAATATATGATTACAAACTGCCCCACGAGATACATGCTATCGTCCTATACATCGGTCAAGATCTATGCCTACTGGTTCTCCCAGACGACAGTGTCCTTGCTCTTGCTCTGCATACAGCTCAAAGCCGCCTCTCCACAACGACCTTAAACTCGCTATATCGCCATCCCGAACCTCTCGCTCGCTCAGCTTTGATAACGCGATAGAACCTTGCGATGTCATGACCTGGGGACCCTTCTAATGCATCCCGCTGCGAGCCTGTGGGTGAAACGCAAGGACACTGGATTGTTCAGCTGACGGGCCAATGGGGAAAGGATTTTGAGAATTGAGCAAGATTGAGATGAGTGATAAGACTCCCAGACTACGAGCTGACGACGACAACACAACATGAGAGAAGTTCAAAACACACAGCACAAACAGCGGGCCCGACCAGAACGACAACGAACAAAGAGAACCGAGACACGTTCGGCGCGAGAATCGAGAGATGACGGATCGGGGCTCCAGTGCGACAGATACCAAAAGGACATAGACACACGTTGAGCACGTTGAACAGTAGTCTCGAGAGCATGAACGAGAGTGGATGCATCGGCGGAGGGAAGGGTGGAGGACATGGAGGCGCAATGCGTCAGTTGAAGATGAGGGTTGGGGATGAGAAGAGTTTGAGGCTCCGACAACAAGTTGGTTTCGGCTTCGACGTTTAAGACTGGCAAAATGGATTTGGCTCTCAAGAAATGCCGTTTGTATTTCATATTAAATGTCGAGTAAAGACAGTCTCGCTAAGACTCGCTTAGCTATCCTTTACGCCCTTTAGAAACGGACAGAGGCTCCGAGACCCTGATTTACGAGGATATCAAATCAAAAGAAAGACTTTCGGCCACAAGAAAATCTCATAATCCACTTCACGGGTTTCTTTTTCTGGGATGTCTGGCCGTGTACCTCGCGCGAGGATTCTTTATAAACACTGGAATTGCTGCCTGTGTATGACGCAAAAGTACAAAATCAAACTTTCCCACGAATACAAAATTTTACTAATAGAGTCATAGAAGATACACGGACGTAGATGATATTAGTGCCATTACTTCGATAAGGTCAGAACTAGGAAAAGGATATTATCTAGCAAATTCATTCGCTATTCTGTTGCATGAAATATAAATGTTATCAGTAACTTAACCTCTGAACCGTTAGGCAGCTTCAATAGTCTTCGAGCATGACTCAAAGCTTCCACGTGCACAGGGCGAGGAAAAGGCATGAGGCTGATCCACGGGAACACCATCAACGTTGGAGACAGCGCATGATATTCGCCGAGCCACCCAACTACTACGGTGTTCAGTGGGAGAGGGTTCATCATGAGGATGAATAAGCGAGGGTCGAGTGAAACAATATAGCATGACGTTCATCCATCCAGAGGACGAAAATATGATACCAGCCACAATAATGAAAGCGGCTGATGGTGGATGGTCAGGGCGGGCGAACTGCCATATCCGTGTAACGCTTGTCGGTATAATCTATGGAACGTGAGTATAGAGACGATAAAACGGGATATCCGCGTACTATGACAAGATAAACGATAGGATAACTGAGACGATGCTGATAAGCTGGAGCATAGACTGATTAAGGACAGAGACATACCAGGTCATTAGGAGAGCTATCTGCAACCTACTTCGCTCTGTTCTCTCAATGGCGACACACTGTGGACGCTGGCGTCGACTGTCTATGATTTTGTATGCAACAGATACATACAAAACAAGATTTCCCGTGGCAGTGAGCCAATACCACGTGTAAACAAGTGCTTCACGCAGACGTCAGTAAATGCGAAGAAACTGGGGATTTTCGAACTTACCTATCCCTGCGTGATATGAGTAAGGAGGCCGGATAAAGCACCCTAGGCGTTATTCAGCATCCGGTAATTGACTGAAATAGGCGACCAACAATATGTTGTGCTTCCGTAGAAACGCTCCGACTTATGTACCGCATAGCTGACCATGACCATCAAGAAGGCGAACGTCCATATTAAAGCGACCACCCCAATAGCAACTTTTGGAGATGGACACGACCATCTTCGAACAATCACACCCCATGTGCTAACGGCAATCGCCTGTGCACAGGCTCAGTATGATGACCTTCCAGACAATCCGGACACCTACCAAAATCCTAAGAAAAGAGACGCTCAGCTAAATACCTGAACAGGAAGTGAATGCTTTGTGCGGACTTACGCCAATGCAACTCCTACGTTCCCGGTGTTCCGTATCATCGCTTCGGCGGTGCAATACGGGCCCTCTGTGATGCGCTTGTGCCATTGTCAGAGCGGTCCTGGATCTAACATTAAGACATTGGATTACGAACCCCATCGAGAAGCCATCGAATACCCATGATTGTACCTAGAATTTGAGCAACGTTAACATCCATTACGACTCTAAGATGCTGATACCCACTGATCGACTCGAACATATCGGAGCAGACAAGAGAGATGACGAAAATATGAAGGTGGGTTGGACACGAGAAAGACCCTCGAGATTTCCGAATGCGAAATGTTTGGTACTTGTCGTATTAAATGAGATACGATACATGGAACAAGCCAATCAAAGGGACACATACAATCAAATAACTCAGTAATCCAAGAATTGAGATGGCGGATACGCATGCTGCTTGGAATTTGAATGCCAGGCCGACTCGCACTTCCCATGAGAACGTGTCCATGACGGATGATCGATGATGGCTCAACAGGTCCTTGAGCAAGCAAGTGGGAGAAGTCCGTTGGAGAGAGTCAATACTATCATTCCGGTTTCTTATGAAGTCCAGCATTCGAAGAGCCACCAAATGAAGCAAGGCAGAGCATTAAATGAATTGTACCATGATTGAGGAACCCTAGAGAAACATCTGAGCGCTAACGATCGTTGCCGATAAACCCGAGCCTGAGAGAATCGATGTTCACCAAAGCGAGTGAATGACTCAAGAATATCCAAGCGCAATACTTGGAAGGTTAATGTCGAGTCCATGCCATGGCGGAAGGATGCAATCAACGTGGAAGCCCAGTGAGAGACATCAGAATGAAATCGGCGTAACAGGAAATGCCGTCAGGAATACATTTCTGTATACGGTAATCTAGTTCCTTTTGGATGGAAGTCAAGACGCCGGGTGCGTTTCGCAACGGCCGAAGAACCGATTTGAGGCGGAACACGACGCAATGTTAACAGAGCAGCGCTGTCGTCTCCGGCGGACGATCCCCAGTGTCGCCAGTTCTCTGGGGATCAAACAACATCGCAGCAGGAAATGTTGACTAGAACCTAACGAGAACATTGGATCAGGGAGCAATGGCACCAATAGCGACTGCCACGAAACATAATGTCGTCAAGTGGTTCGAGCCCGTCAATCAGCCAATTTTTAGAGTCTCCACATGGCTCAAAAGAGGCTGTTCGAATTTGACGATTGGGGTTCGGCTCAAGTCCCAGGGAAGTGAGGCGTGGGGTAGCACAGCTCTGAATGCACTTCGTGATTTGCCGGAAATTTTCATTTCTTGAAGGGTCCGGGCGTAGCACTTTGCTCTGAACAGAAGTGAGTTACCCTGATTGCATAGAATAGATCCTATTATTAGGCACGCTAGTGAAGCCATTGCTGGCGCGTTTTCATGAGGTCGTAGTGTAACTTCGTGAAGAGGAAGTCTGTCTTGCTTGCTCCTGTGCGGCGTGGAGTGTAGGAGCAGCACTGCGTTCCGAAGGTAGAGGCATATTGTCTCAGAGTCAAGGTCAACAACCAAGATTGTCCTGATATTAATCTTCTATAAGTTGGTATCAGGATAATAGTGAGCCACAAGCCAGAGAGCTTACTGGCCATGTGTTTTCGGGTACCAACCCTCAGTTGTTTGAAGGGCCCATAAAGTCCAAAGATCTGAACTATCCAATGGCTCATATTTAAAACGAGAACTGCCCATCCGATTTGCGTCCCTCTTGGAAGTGAGAAGTACCAGTAAAACGCCAACACCGGCATGAAAATCGTGAACAACTTGGAAGCCACAAGTGAGGAAGAGAAATGCGCTTTTTAGACGCAGGCGTCGGTCTGACTCCTAGTGGAGACGGTGAGCTTTTGATGCGCTGGATAAATAGGTCTTGAATGGGTGGGTACGGGTTGCAAAGTTGGCCAATTGGACAATGACCGATTTCGTGGTCCGTATTCGCTTATGTAATCAGGCAAGAACGTTTCGCCTGGGCGCAACGTCGACAGCGCTGCTCGCTGCCACGTCTCTGGACTTCGTCAGCAGTTCAAGCAGCGCCCCTAACGAAATCTCATGGGAACTGTCCTGAACACGTACTGGATCTGACACACGACCTTACAGGGGCAACACCATCTTGCGCTCTTCCAGCATCATCTCGCCACCCTGCCACCCTGCCAGCTCACCCAGCGCTCTGAGTATCTTGGCTGGCAAACACACATTCATGTGAATTATCTGCCTGTTCGCAGCCAGCGTTGATCTTCTGACCTACCCTTGGCAGATTACTAGTGACTTTCAGGCAATATGGCGCTCGTTGCTTGGCGAGGTCCAGCTAAATTGTACTGGGTCATTGGAATCACCGTTGAGGAAGCACCTCTCCAAATTGCATGCATGGCCTTGGACCATGCATTCCCTTCTATGATCGCTCTGGACATGATTTCGCGTCGGCGAGAGTCAGGCACGCTCCGCATTTCAGACCCTTCCAGAACATCGATCGCAGACCTTCCTGGAGAAATAATCTCCATTATTAGGGGTCATATATTCGCTCTCCAGCTTCACGAGGTACAAGCCATCTATGAATTCAAACCTGGATCCAAGCCCCTACCTCCTGTTTGGACCTTCGAAGAAGTCGAGGGTCCAGACGGACTCAAGGCTCGACGCCCCCACGAATCAGTCAAGCGAGTTCTTGGTCGGTTTGGCTGCGTCGGTGTCGTGGACAGATTGGATCGTCTTCCATGTCTTCCGGCATATACCATCACTTCGTCACCTCTGCACCTCCATGAGAAATTCACAGATCTTCCCATTGTAGACAAACCGACACGTCAGCGGTTCCTAAAAATGTTGGAACTGTTGGGTATCGAGCCTACCCATCCATCGCGGACTGTACCTACTGCAATCAGTGTATTTGTACAACAGTAAATAATTCTGAAAGATAATCCATGTGCCGTTCCGTTTCAATCCGATCAGCTCCGATAAGATAAAATTTTGACGGCTATCGCGGCCCGGAACTCCGGTTACTTATTTAGGCCGGGTCTTAAGGTCAGAAGATTCTCCGTCCACGTCTGTCTCTTTCCCCCATCTCCTACTCTCAGAACAAGCTTCAAAAAATGGCCGCTATCACTCTCAAGCGCACCGGACAGAAGGCATTATTTTTTCGCTATATTCACCCACCCATGCCTTATCTACTTCTTCCCTAGATGCCCCTGATCGGGTAAGATATCCTGCGAAAAATTTCATTATAGCATCGTCGTGCTAATCGTCTCAAATCGGCTACAGGTTCGGTCTCTGGAAGGTGTGCAATCTTTTATATGATTAAAAGAATGTTTCTGATGTCGTATATCGTATAGGTCACCAAATCCACCTGTGCCGACACCGTGTACAACGCCATCAAGGCCGGGTACCGTCTGTTCGATGGAGCTGGCGATTACGGAAACGAGAAGGAGGCCGGTGATGGTATCCAGCGTGCAATCAAGGAGGGCCTTGTGAAGCGCGAGGATCTCTGTAAGATATATTTCGGCTCTGATCATTGCGATCTCGACTAATCTCCTAATGAATAGTCATCACCTCGAAAGTGAGGCATTCATTTGCGCCAGAGAGTACGACGCTGATAGATATCGATAGTTGTGGAACACTTTCCATGCCCGCGAGCACGTCAAAGTTCTCGCTAAGAAGCAGCTCGCTTTCTATGGAATCGAGTCATTCGACCTGTTCTTGGGTGAGTATAAAATAGCTCGAAATTACTCAAAACCCACCTGATTCTTATAGTCCACTTCCCTATCTCTCTCGCCTACGTCGACCCTGCTCACCGTTACCCCCCTGAGTGGTTCGGTGATGATGGCAAAGTCCACCTCCGTAAGACTACTTCTTCGTTGCTCCAAATCATACTCACTTTCCCCAAAGAGAACACCCCTCTCCAGGAGACCTGGCAGGCAATGGAAGAACTCGTCGACGAGGGTCTTGCCAAAAACATTGGTTTGAGGTGATTCCCACTCCACTCGGTCATCTGAATGAACTGACGCTCCCGTAGTAACTCCCAGGGATCTTTGATCCTTGATGTTCTCCGATATGCCAAATACCCTCCCGCAGTCTTGCAAATCGAGCACCACCCCTATCTCACTCAGGAGCCTTTGATCTCCCTCTGCAAGACTTTGGACATCGCCGTCACTGGTTACTCTTCATTCGGACCCCAGAGCTTCTTGGAGCTCAACATGGGACGCGGCGCTCAGCTTTTGCTTGAACATGATGTCATCACTTCCGTGGCTAAGACTCACAACAAGAGTAATTCGTTCACTTACCTTTCTTCGTTGCTGATCGCTGATCGCGATATCACAGCTCCCGCCCAGATCCTTCTCCGATGGGCGACTCAGCGTGGAATCGCTGTGGTTCCCAAGAGCAACAACGCTGAGCGTTTGGCTCAGAACTTGGCCTCCGATGGATTTGACTTGTCTGAGGCTGAGATCAAGTCTATCTCCAGCTTGAACCAGAACATCAGGTTCAACAACCCCGGCGAGATTGACCCTCGCATTGCTATTTTCGCATAAACGAAATCTGGGATAATTCGGGTCCATAGCGTAACCTTTGTATAGAAACATTTTCCGGAGGTATAACAGCAGTATTGAGCAGCTTATACCCATTTCTTTGATCAGATCTAATAGATCGTGAGCGGTGGGTGGAGTTAAGATCGTTTGAGAGTCGGTACGAACCCTGAGTTGAGGCATCGTCCAATGTTGATGTTTCAGAGTTGACCAATTATTGTAACTAAGGCAAGTCCGGTCAATAAAGAATGTGCGGTGGCGCAAGGAACACATGCAAAGTTTTGCTAGTCCAAACCATCGAGTAAGAAATTCAGGACCCGAGCCAAGAAAAAGCACAAAAATTATGCAATAGAACGCCGAACACAATCACGTGGTCCTTTAAACTCTCTCTTTTGCTCCTTGTTTACGCACGGTCTGCCCTACTGTTTCTGATCATCTCTACGACCGGATCATTAGACCTGATCAAGTGAGGCAATGGCGCGAGAATCCGACCATCGATCTGTGGCTTAAACTCGTATTGGTCGTGTGCTGCAGCGTGTCCTCGCTTGATCGCATCAATAGATTCTCCCTGTGACTTTCTGGACAGGACCCGTGATAGTGAGGGTCGAACCCGGATCCCTTGGCGGGTAAAAATGGCTCGCGAAAAATCCGAACCCATGTTTTATACGGGTACGAAAATCAGAAAATTTTGAGAACCCATTTATTTTGTACGGGTAAGAAGGGGGCCCAGTGACGCACTCTCATCCTAATGAAGTCACACACCCGCAAAAAAGGTCAATATATTGACAGAATCCGTCGTATATCTCTCCAAAATGGCCTGGAGAAGCTAGAAAATGGCCTTGGACGAAAAATATTGCCAATGCGGCCTCCGGTCGGCAAAATCCGGCGTCTACGGTGCCCAAACTCGGATTTTTGTTAGGGTAAAATCGGCCACCGCTGGAACCCGGATGCGTTTTACAGGTATTTTGGGTCCTAAAACCTCAAAATTTCGTTAGGGTAAAAAGCGCGCGAAGCCAGAAATTAGGGATCTGGGTTCCTCCCCGGCTATCACAGGTCCTTTCTGGACTCGCACTAGGACATTACCGTACCATGGGTGCCTTACCCTTGAAAACGTGTTTGGCGCGAGCATACTCAGCACAGCACAGCATCCCACCCTCTGATTGGATAGACACCTAGGCCCACGACTCGGAAGTTTTCGGGAAGTTAGTTGCTATCAAGGCGTAAGTCGATCCCGATGCTGTGGCTATGAGCTTACTAGCACGACCCATATGGAAAGCATCATTTTTTGTAGGAAAAGAGCCTGCTTTACTGGCTATCTGGCAACACGTCTGCGCATGACGCTAATGATCGCGGCCAACAATGATCGATCGGCGGTCTAAAGCTTTACAGGATGCGGTGAAGCCACTCGACGAAAAATTAAATGGAGCCATCATTACTGAATCCGGTGCTGCCGACTGAAAATGCTTCCAGCGCTAGCGGCACCTGCTTCGGCACCATGACCCCTTTGCGTTGAGGGTCTTTAAAAGCATGATTGGTTACGATGTGTTTGAGCCCCCCACGGGTCCGTTTAATCATGGAGGCTACTGGCGTCGTCCCCTACGCTGAGCTATATCACTATTCGGATGCCAGAGGTACCTTTACAAAAGACATTCTCATCGGCTTGGGCTTCAGTGTTGCGGCTGCCATCCTCTCGACAGTTTCGGTATTCGGTCTCCTATGTTTTATATTCGTGAGGCATCCCTTTGTTGCCGATCACCACGATAGAAACTGATTGTGGCGTACTTTCAAGTGGCAAACCTATCGGATCGTTCACAAGAAAGATCGATACCATTTCGAATGGCCGACCGATCTCCAACTCCTTTTCGTTTCCCTGCTCCTTTTCGATCTTATCCAATCAATCGGTAAACTAAACCACCAGTCAATGAATTATACCAATATTGATCGACTTCACAGGAGCCGTGCTGAATATAATATGGATGCTCGAGAAAGTAAGAGTCCGATTGCGCGGGGACTTCGAAGCTAATGAGGTCGATTTCAGGGAGTTGTAGAAGGGCCGATATGCACTGCACAAGGTGTGCTGCGGCAATTAGGACAAGTGGGGGTAGCTTTATCGTGAGTTTTAAAAATACTTACTGTTCTTTACCTTCACGAGCTGATCCATATGTGAACTTAGGATTCTCGTACGTTATAGAGTCACAAACACGATCAAATGCTGAGTATTATCCTAGGCAATAGCCATCAGAACTTGGGGAATGATTGTTAAAGAATGGTCGCGACCTCCCCCCGAGCTAGCAGTTGCTATAGTGGTGGTCATCTGGGTTTTCACCCTTCTTATGTCAGTGCTACAGCTGGGCGTTCACAAGGAGGTACCTTTCTTTGGTAGCACTAAATATTGTGGGAATTTTGCACTTCCCCCAGAACATCTAGACTCATGTCTGTTCATATTTAGGGTGTTGGATCAGTCCCCAGTACGGCCTTACCGATAGCATTGGTAAGTACACCTTCGTAAAAATCGGAGGGGCTTCTTATCTATTTTTTCCAGCCTTTTCCATGGCTTGGATCTGGCTGGCTACAGTGATCGAAATCGTGCTATACGTATCCGTGGCGTACACTATCTACGAAAGACGACTTCCATTCAATCTTGGAACTCTCCGTCCTGGAGGCCCACGAAGCATGGCCAAGATTGCCTTTCAAATGACTTGGTATGTTTTTCACGAATTTAATCATGTCTTCGCTTGCCTTATCAATGACGGCAACAGGTATCCAGTAATTTATGTTGTCACCGTACGATTGTCCATTTTTAACCTTGTCCAAAACTGACAGCTTGTGTACAGGTAGTCCCCATGAGTATCAATCGAGCCTGGCAGTTGGGTTTCCCCAACCATCCGCCCCCTTACCCATTCACCGCCACAGCCCTAATCCTCTTTACACTGTCCGGCTTATTCAATGTCGTGCTGTTCACCTTCACACGCCCCACCTTGATCCCCAACGCAGGGTCCGATCACGAGTCTCCCTGCATACAAGCCACGGATATTTCGACACTCGCTTTCCGGGAACTGACTGAAGAAAATTCGGAAGATGGTACGAGTGTTATATAGTGCTCACTTTCCAAGTGCTGGATCGTTAGCTATTCGAGAGAGAGAGAGAGAGCGGATATACACGAGCCCTTGATGTGCAGTTTTCAAAGCCGCCTAGCGTGGGCCCTATTTATATATATTGCACTGGCTATTCACTGGCGTAGCCATCGAAACACGACACCCTCGCCGACTATGTCCAGAGGTTAATATCCTGATGTACACCGGTATTCCCCTAGTCATATTACAATATGAATACAGAATTAATTGCGGCTAATTTCGGTCTGGAGGGAAAGAAGTCTGTTCCTCCTTCTATGCCTTATTCCGGAAACTCAAGCTCATGAGGTAATCTTCTCGATCGAAAAACAAGCATCCGAAGCCGATCCGAGCACTGGATGTCGTTCAACAGCACGTTCCGGACCCGAACATCCTGAATCTTGACAGGACGCTACGGTACGCGCGGCGGCGCAACGCGCCCAAGACCGTTTGAATTTATGGATTGCGATCTTGTACTCGAGCTCGTCACCCTCAGTCTAGCCGCGGCTCATCAAAGTCTCAATATCTGTGGTTCGTTGCGAATGCTTCAAGGAATGCTTAGCACGTTTTGTAGCCGGAGGGTCAGTCTTAGCTCGCCGAGGACGACCGCTTATTACCAGTCTAATCTTATTCACATACAGCAATCCTGTCGTTTAAAATTTAATCACTTCAGTCCAAGCTGAAGTGCACAATATGTCCCCGCTCAACCTCTCCTATCCCGTGGATGCTCGAGGCACCTTCCCGGATAGAGTTCGTCTCCAGCTATCTTTCAAAGTGCAGGCCGCTTTCTTGGCTGCTTCTACTATAATCATCCTCCTTGTCCTTATCGCGGTATGTGCGATGATACCCTGAATCCTCTTCAGGTTGAGTTCTTTCATGATACTGACTTCAGGCTGTTTATTTCTCAGCGACGTGCTCGGCGACTCGTTCAAAAACATGGCATATGCGAGCTCCTGAGATCTTCTCCCATGCATATCTTCTTCTTATCCTTGTTGTGTGCGGACCTTGTCGAAGATATGAGTCAGCATACACTGGTGCTCTCTGATCGTTTCGATATTGATTCTTCTGTATAGGTTCGATCATGGACGCTAGATGGGTCCATGATGCCGTGAGTGGAGTTTTACCCAATACAAACCGCCAAGCTCACGGTCATCCAGGGCATCCTTGAGGGAACCTATTGTCAAATCCAGGCAATCCTCAGGCAATCAGGAGGTCTCGGTGTCGCTCTTACGTGAGTACAGCTCTGTTGTGCCATCAAAGCAAGCTCTGTGCTGATCCGTTTACGCTACTGCTCCCTCAGCATTCTGGTATGCTACGGCCTTCTGATCCTCGACGTCAGCTGATATATGTGATAGGCTATTGCTGTCACAACCTGGGGTTGTCTCGTAAAACAATGGTCGAGCCCCTCTCCCAAAGTCGCTGCTGCTGTTGTTGCTTCCATATGGTTATTCGTCATTTTGATGGCGGTCATCGGGCCAGCTGTTCACAGATCCCATCCATTTTATGGAAGTACGACTTATTGTACGTTTGCTCAATCTCACTCGATATTAGGCGCGTAATGAATAAATTGACCTGAAGGGTGTTTTATTCGCATGCCATACACTCTTCCCGGAGGGATAGGTGAGATAGCTCCATAGTTTTCGCGACATAATTCTAATTCATCTTGACAGCTTGCTTCTATGCCTGGGTGTGGACGTCAGCGATTCTGAACTTTCTTCTCTATATTTGGATTGTTGTGAAACTCCTGCAGCTTCGACGCCGTCCAAATTCTGATCAGCAATCTCAGCAAGAAAAGAAGTTACACAAGTTGGCACTTCAGATGGCATGGTTAGTTAATTGATCCTGTTTAGCGGGCTCCGGCTGATAAAGATTAGGTATCCGCTAGTTTATTTCATCACGGTGAGTCGGGTAAAATAGATTCTACAAGCTGAGAGCCTTACTAATGTACTTGATATCATCCAGGTCGCTCCGGTTAGCATCACTAGAACATGGCAATTTGCGAAACCGAATCACCCACCTTCCCCAATTGCCACGATCATGTCTGGCATGGCATTCGATTCTTCGGGATTCTTCAATGTCATTTTATTCTCGTTGACACGCCCAGGTATAATCCTAGGTGAAGCTCCGGAACGAACATCGTTTGAAACATTCATGACCCTCACTCACATCACTATTCCGGCGGGATCAAACCCTGCTACATCTAGCGAAAGTCGAGACACGACGCTCTGCCCTTCCACGATGAGCGGTATGAGCAGCGCAGAGTCTTCTCTGAACTCGGTGAAGGATTCTACGCCTTCAAGGAGTCGGAAGTCTGCACTTTCGCTAGATCTTCACCTCCCTGTATAAATATAAGAAATCATAATAATGTACCATAGTATTCCAGCTGAAACGTGTGACCATTGACACGAGGAAGGCATCGGCTCTCTTCATGTATGACACCTTTCCACGTCCAGTTCTGCGTCGGTTTCTGCCGCCACGCGTACAGTTGAAACGACTATCACATATATATTGAGGTAGTCGTGATACATATAGCTAGAGAGACCCGCAGATCCCAGTACAGTACCTAGGGCTCCTAGGTGGTCTCGCAGATCGGGAGAAATGTGTAGGAACAAAAAATCACGTAATTGAAACACGGACCAGGTCTTTCCTAACGTTGGAGATGGCTTTGAGATAATCGTCCCTGATGGAAAATGGGCATAGGTGAACACTTGAGCATTCGCCAAGACGGCACATTCGAAACCTTCAAAAGGCGTATTCCCAGGCAAATTGAACACGCTTGCAGATCTCGGCCCAAATGGCGTTTTGGAAGGTCCATCCTTTGATGGGTCCGTCGATCTGAGAGATACTGATGGAAGCTGCTTTGTTCGCCGTAAAGAACATAGATAGTAAGGTCGAGATGAATAGAATGAGCGCGTAGTAATACGCCATGTTGTCTCCGCGTTCGAATAGTTTTGGGGCTAGTGTTGCAACAGCAGTCTCCTCTTCGCCTTCACTATCCGTGTCGTCCAGTATCAGAATGGTAGGGCCTTTAACAAGGGGATTCAGCAATGATATAAGATATTGACAGGATATTGTACCTTTAGCGACTGCCACCTGAGTAGGCTGAGCAGGTGCGGGGATGCTTTCCTCAACTCGCGAGCCAACATCGACAGTCGTGATATCTCTGGTCGCGTCGATAGCCACGTCCACGGAGGACATCGGAGGATTTGGTGCGATGACGGTCTCGCGTCGATGATGGTGACAGTATCCGGTTCCTTGGCTGTCAGGCTTGAGTCTGATCAAGCATCTGTTGCCTTTGAGAGTCGTGCCTGAGCATTGGACGCTCGGCGCGAGATGCGCATATCTCGGACTATCGGTGATAGAGACTACGCCTTGTAGGTCTCGTCAGTGAGGATGACATGGCGTCAGGCATATTGAAGAACTCACTGGTGCTCTTTCTTTCGTGCTGCCAACAATAGCTTTGTGAATTGCACGCGCGGATGCACCTTGTCCCAAATAAGGTGACGGCAGAGCATTGCTTATTCGTCTCCTCCATCCATTCGGTGGTCGCATTTTCATTCGTTGCAGGGATTGCGACGTTGGTCTGCCCAGCAGGACCTTCCTGCTCGTCGTGGGCGGTGTCCAATACAGTCAGACCTCGAGGCACATTATATACTTTGAAAAATGTAGCGAGGGATTTCTAGACTCACTATTGCGGTCAGCATCGTCGGCAGGCTCCTCGGAAACCTCTCCCTCTCTATCGGGGGCCGAGAGATCTTCTTCGGCAGCGATCAGAGTCTCACATGTGACCTGAGAAGGTTCTTCATGACGAATTTGCGGTGCAGCGGAAGACGTTTCTTGGAACGAAATGAGGTTAGGATGAACACAACGAGAGGAAGGTAGGGAGTCGGGACAGACCTGCACTCGTGGACTCGCCTTCATGCTGCCAGCAAAATCCCGATTCGCTGGAAGATCTTTGGCACGGGGTACTTTTCAGATTGACGGCCTTACAGCTCATGATGACTTTAGGAGAGACCGAACATGCACAGAAGGCACAGATTCTGAAAGGAGAACCGGGGAAGGGGAAATCACTGGTCGCACAGAGATTTTAGCACAGAGCCAATGAAATGATAGGGGTGGCGATCAGTGCATCAACTCCTGCAGCGTGGACAAGGTTCGGCGTGCTCAGTCTCTGGATCAAATAAGGCTTTAACTGGATTCACGCATGCCGTGAGATGCTGCCTTATCCAGAGCGCTCCTCACACCGTTAGGGTCTGCCACGAGGCCAGTCAGCTGCGAACGAACTCTTCTCCATTCTGTTGCCAGAAACCGGTATGTCTTGATGTTTAGGCCTGATCAGTAAGTTGTGATGGATTAAATGGTATTTTTTGGCCGAAAGTCTATAGCGGCTGGACTGGATTCCGATGTTGCAACTGGTCCGCGGTACGAGACACTGGTAGGTATAAATGGAAGCCGGGCGCGTCGCAAAGAGTTCAGTGATGCCTAGTCAAATTTTCTGGAACCAATTCAGCATCGAGGATCAACCAGGGATGAGCAGAGAATGTTGCAGCGTTTAGGAACTTGGCCGGTTGACCTTGACCAGGCAGCGGCTCGGAAGCAGACAATCCAGATGCGTCATCATCCACTGGTTACCGAAGCTGAAGCTGAAAAGTCGTATAGAAAATGGAATGTATGTTTGTAGGCCGTACAGGAAGCCGAACAGTACGATAAATAACTAGGGAAGGACTTATCCAGAAGGGACAGTAGGTATCAATATCAACAGGTCTGCTATAGGTTATCGCTGCATCAGGATAGAGTATCAATAAATCATAAAATTAGTTGAAAATTTTGTCTCTAGCTCAGTCTGTAAACTTGGGGAAGCCTCCTTTTGACTGGAACACTATTAGTCTTTGGAAGCCCAGGCCGAACTTTGAGATCGACCCCAAAGAGTGCCAAGCGCCACACAGGAGAAAAGACAGGACGACAGTCAGAATCAGACCTGGATACTGTGATTTAAATGACGTACGTTTCAAGAAATTCGAGATCTTTTTCATTGAGAACGAAGGCCGAGCTTGACTTCTCCGAACTTTCGGGAGTGCTCGATATAGATTTGCCGGCTGAGTCGCGAGACGATGTGGATGAGACAGATGCCCAAGCATTCATGCTTTCGAGAGCCAGTTCTTCGGCCGTCATCCTCCTCTCTTTGTGGTTAGTTGTCGATTTGACCTTGACCTGAGCTTCCGTCCCGGCTTCCTTCACTTTCATGGGAGAAGGAGCAGAGGGAGTGTCCGAGGGCAATGCCGAACTTGTCTGCTCGGTTTTAACAGGCAGTTTTGGTTGCTTCTTATTGGCCTTAGTTTGAAAGACTGTCCCGTCCGTAGATCCAAAGACGGGCTTCGAAACGAGAGGATTCGACCCGGAGAACGTGAAGGCTGGAAAGCCTGTAGGGGTCGACGTAGATTCGTCTTTGACCTTTCCGAAAGTGAAGATGTTCGTGGACGCATTCGTCGGTTTGATATTCTGAGGAACTGACCATGTGAAACCTAGATTCACTGCTGTCGACGGTTTCAAGTCACTAAAGTCGAAGGGCGATTTCGCTTGCACTTCTTTCGCTCTCGGGCGGACGTCATTTCCAATCGCTGTGCCACCAAACAGAGGGCCAGGGATCGACGAGGATGGGCTTTGTGAGCCCAACGAAATGTTGATGTTGTCCGTCTTTACAATGAAGACGTTAACCGCAGAGGATTTGTTTCCAACCGGCGAGATGGGCGAGGGAGGGGGGAGACGAACTTTTGGAGTCTCCTTGGTGGTTCGATCACTAGTCTGGCCCGATCTCAATTTCTTCTTCTGGGTCTTCTTCAAAGGTTCCTTGTGAACTGACGGAGGAGGTGTAGGAGGAGGTGAAGCGAACACGGAAGATTCGATAGTTGAAAACTGTTCGCGACGGGATTTAGTGTGACTCGCTTCAATCTTCGTCACACTCAAGGCAGAACTAGATTTGGAAAGAGGCGTGGCTGGCGGAGTCGCAGGGAGCATGGGCTTGGTGGTGATTGCGTTGGACGAAGCTAACGAGCGTTCATGATGTGAGTCCGCTTTCTTGCAGCTCGCCTGCACGACGACTTCGCCTGCTGAAGCCGCCTTAATCGCCGGCCGGACTGGGGCAATATCAGGGAAGTCACCTGGGAAGGCAAGTCTGTCCTGGTGAGACTGCCTTTCATGCTGCCAGCAATAGGTAATCCTCTCGCTTGTGGCAAATCGGCGTTCACATCTTGAGCCCCAGCCTGTTGTGCCATAACACTGTGTGCTGCCACAATGCCCACTATAGCCTGGCTTGCCTTTGCAGGAGACCGCTCCTGGGAATGGCATTAGATAATGTACACGTATTGAGTAGCAGTGAAACTCACGACTGCCCATCCCGTCATGTTGCCAACAAAATTCCCCGGAGTCAGCTGCACGCGAGCACCGTGGACCAACACCCCCATTGAGCGCGTAACACTGAGTGTTCGTTTCTCCCGGCCATTTCGTCTTCTTTATTGGAGCAGGCGGACTGTGAACAACTAGCAAAATTCAGTCCCAAAATTCGGTGAACAGTATCGAGATTCACCTTCAGCGACGCTTCCCACGGACTGCCAACTGGAAGGCGAGTCATCATCGTCACTGCTGAAGTCACTGTCGCTTTCCCAGCTGCGCACCAAATCTTCGCAAGTCCTCTCAATGGCCTTATTGTTGCTGCCACTAAACTTGGCTTTGGATTTGGAAGTGGCTGTGGCTGTGGCAGCGAAGGTCGGATAAAGGACGGTCGAGGTGGTGAGATGCGACATACGTGGAATTCTTATCTTTTCCTCAAAATGAATGAATCCGTCGGTATCATAGATAAGTTCCTTGGATTGAGAGGTATTCGAGGTAGTGCCGCGCGACATGATCGAGTGTGTTGGGATGTACCGAAAAAGAGGGGGGTATATTCCTAGTACGAAGACGAACGCGTCTGAGTGGGATATGGGCGGCACGTTCTTGAGAGGTCCGAGCTTGTAGGATGAAGTCAGGAAGAGAGTGAACAATCACGCGAGACTCTACGACCCAGATTATAAGTCGCCGAATGCAGAGATAAGGAAGTGGCTCACTCACTATTGACGTGCCAACGGGACCAGCAACCAAAGAGACAAATATGAGGGTTTTCGAGTCACGATGAAGTTGTTCCTCTTTGTATTGCAGATAAGCATCGGGTCTTGCATCTGTGGCATTTTTGCCGAGCCTCTTTTCCTAGCGAGGGTGGCACCTTTGCCGGAGACTTTGCGGCGTCGATCAATGGCTGAGTCTATAGTGACGATCTCCCACAATTCATACGCTCCAACGAATCTCAGTTGTTGAGGACCGACGTGCATTAAGCACGGTGCAACTTTCCAGGTAGTGGAGGTCTCGCTGCATCACCAGTGCAGACTTTAACTGACGATTTGGAGTGTCCAAGAGGGAGGGATATCAGCCCGCAGCTCGCAGACGGACGGAGCAGAGATACAAGGCTGCTCATTTCCAATAGAGATTCTGGGAGACGGCATGGCAGAGTCGGCCCTAGGGTTTCTCTGAGTGTTGCAGAGGACACTGAGTGGAAGCAAATTCGGAATTCGGAGCTCAGACCAAAGGAGGCCGGACTCGAATCATTCCAAAAAAATCGGGTAGCCTGACCAATCCGCAGTATCATCGCAGAAGGAATGCAGAATCATTGGTAATAGCTTCAACGAGGGGTTTTATTTTCAGAAAGAATAGTAAATTATCGAATCATTATTCTGGACCATACTCAAGAGTGATTGCGAAAAGGAGGCATCGTCTTACTACTTGTCTACCAGTAGTCACCGGGATCCCAAGTCCAACTTTGAGATTGGTCAACGAGGTAGAAGAAAGAACCAGGTGGAGGAAAAGACAAGACAAGAGTCAGGCGTGGATTCAAAAGCTCGGAGATGATAAGATGCCATACGTTTTAAAATCTTGGTGAGCTTGATTTCGTCAAATGTCCCAGCAGGCTCCATCCAGCCTTGCCCGTCGACTCACGAATACGAGACAGTTTGCTCGCAAGAAAGGCCCATGCATTCATACTTTCAAGCACGAGATCTTCAGCCGTCATCCTCGCCAGTCCTCCGTGTTCAGTTGCCTCAGCCCTTGCACTGAGTGTTGAGGGGTCTGGCTCTCTGCAGTGGACACGAAGCGGAAGATGGTCGCCAAATGTCTTAACGGGAGATACTACAGTATCCAAGCATCCAGAAACTGGCTTTGCATTTGGATTTGAAGGTCTCGGTTTCGAAAATGTGGGAGCCGAGGGACCAATTCTGGTCGCAACAAAGGGAATATTTCTATTCTTTCCCGACGTAAAGCTGGACGTGAGTTCGGTATTGCCCTGTGGCAACGACTGGCGTCCGATGTTCACGTCCTTGGATGTCTCCATTCGACGTGGACCAAAAAGTGATGCGCGTTTTGCATCCTTCTCTGCCTTCGGAGCAATGCCGAATAACGAAGCATAAGGGCTGGATGGTAAGAACAAAGGACTTCCAGGTGCCAACGAGTGTATGAGCTCCTCTTTCTTCACAGGGGTCGCGTTTGACACAGTGGACCTATCCGCGATCACCGGCGTACGGGGAGGAGTGGGCGGAGGGGAAGGGAGTACCGGGGACGCTGGCTTGGAAGCCTGAACACTGGTCTGGATTGATTTGGGCGGTTCTACGATAGGTTTCTTCGGGTGAACTTGCTCCGAAGGCGGGTTGCGCCTTGATGCAGGTGTTTGAGGAGGGGTCGCAATTCCGGTAGACTTAACGGATGAAAGGCGGTCGCCACCCGTTGTGATCTCACCATCTCCTTTCTTCGTGCTGCTCGCAGGAGCGTGTGTTACTCGACTAGGAGTGGTCGGTGGAGTCACAGGCCCCGCGGGATCGATGGATGTTGAAGTGGACGGCGCTACGGAGGCTTGATGCGGCTCGTCTATCGTACTGGGACTAGCCTGTGTCGCGACATTGGCGGGCGAATCTTTCTTGACGGCCGACGAAACGGGAACAGTCATAGGGAAGTCATCGGGAAACTTTATCCTGTCGTCGTCGTACTGCTTTTCATGCTGGTCGCAGTAAACAATCTTCTGGTATACAGCGAACCGACGGGAACATCTTGAGCCCCCGAGAGTTTCGCCATAGCACTGTGAACTGCCGCCAAGGTTCTCATATTCTGCCATGCCTTTGCAGGAGACTGCGCCTGGAAAGGAGTCAGAGAAGGCCAACATAGGGAAATATACTGAAACTTACGATCGCCCATTCCATAGTGTTGCCAACAAAATTCCCCACCTCCAGATGCGCGAGCACAACGCAGACCGTTACTAACGTTGATCGCATAACACCGAAGGTTTTCACCCTCTGGCCATTCTGTCTTCTTACGCTGGGCATACTCAGCAGAGTTAGTTGAAGCAGCTGAGAAAAAACAAGATTTGAATAATCATCGACACAGTCTTAAAAATTATATTGACCTTCGGCCGCGTTCATCGCGGGTTTGTACTGGGTTGGCTGGATAGATCGGCGTCCTCACTACTCAAATTTCCGGGCGACGAGACCGATGCTCCTGAAACGTCCTTGGACTGAACCGAGTTATTGCGCCGAGAAGACTTCCGGACGTTGCAAAACGACACGAACAGGTGCAGTCGGATGTACCGCCGTGATGGGGAGATCCCGGGACGAAACGACGAACGCCACTGACTGGGACTGGAGCGATACAGCTTCGAAGGTCTGCTCTTGCGTGTAGCTTGAGGTGAAAAGGAGCAAGAGTGGTGGGATCAGCCTCCGGTCAGCTCCTGACGTCGAAACATCGCACACGCAGCGGACGTGTCGACGGGACCGATGGCGCTCTAGATGGATATATGAGCCCATTCGAGTCACAAGCAGGTTGAGTCCCCTTTATTGTCGAGACAGGTATTGGAAATTCCACTTGCAGCGGTCTTCTCGGGCCCCTTTCACTAACGAGGGTGCGCCGTCGTAAACTTCTTGCTTCGTCCGCCGCCAGCTCAGGCCGGTCGCCGCGCCTTGAAGGCTTTGTATTCTCTAAAGGGGTTCCGTTATCACGTAACAACGTCCTGCAATGTCAGTCGTGCTGAGGTGAAGCCGATGATCGCGCTGCCAGGGCACAATAACGAATCCAAGGCGTTGAAGAAGAGGAGACTCAGTCCGATATGCATGCACGAGCTCCATATGTGGTGGGTCAACCTATGGTTTAGGATGCCGCGTCAGAAAGTGCCTTGTAGTCCGGCACGAGCGTCGAGGGGCAGTTGGAGCAACGGAGCGGAAGCAGATTGGGTCGGAACTTCGGAGATGCTGCTCAGATGCGTTGCACGGGCACAGCATCAGCAGCATGTATTCAGGTATTCATGGATTCGATGCTCCGACACGATAGATAAGGAATGGCAGTTATTATTATGAAAGGAGAGTGCAACTAGATATTTTACGTATACATGTGTAACTATACTGAAGCCCTTTGGCTCTTCGAGTCAAGCAAACTGGAGAAGTGACATTCGTCATGCCTTCAGCATACGACCATGTCTTCGAGAAGTCCAAGAAAAAAAGTAGTCGATGAGTGCATCCATCTTCGGCTCCTAAGTTCTGACGTGATTCATCACAAGTTGCACTCCTTTCTGAATGAGTTCCATGATCATACGATCACTTTGTTCGGCAGCATCGATTGTCAAGATGCCATTGGGCGTTGTGGGATCAGCGGTGAAGAAAAGGGCCAAGATCATCATCAGAATGAAGACGAAGATCTTGTGCCAAGAGATAAAGTTGAGTTCGCGAAGGCCCGACTTCGAACATTGAGGGGTGATGATGTCGCTGAAGGCACCGGGGAACATTGCATCCTTCGCGACCTCGACATCCTGAGATTGGGCCGTAATCTGAGCGGACACAATGGGAAGACTTGGAGGTGCAGAGGACTCCCTAGCGCTCTCTCGGGAAAGACTCAAGTCAACTGCTTCAGTGACGAAGTCATCACGTTCTGTGCCCACGTCGCTTGCAGTGGAATCGAGTTCCAGGAGCGAACGTCTAGGAAGAGACAGGCCAACGAGCAAAGACGAATAGGAGCTGTAGCGCTCAAGCTCTTCGTCGTTAGGAAGTAGATCGGCTTGGTCTTCTTCGGCCGGCTCTGAGATAGAATCTGAGATAAAGTCCTCGAGTTCTTCGGAACGCAGCGATCCTGCGGAAGATGGGACGGGAGAAGGTGGGCGACGATCCAACGGCGTAATCGGTCTGGGACGCATTTCCGATCGAGCTCGTCCACCGTCATATCTAGCATGGGCGGTGACATGTACCGAACCTTGCGCCGGCTCTGGTGCAGGTCCGTCATCATCAGACGCGAAATCATCCGGATATCTTCTCATATCATCTTCGCGTTGATCCCCGTGATAATGACAGTAGACAATGCCTCTACCACCCGGTGGCCTGATCTTGCATCTCACTCGGTTGGTTCGGGTTGAAGCAGTAGTTTGGCCATAACATTGGGCATTCTCCGCTGGCGAGGCGCGTTCGGGATCGGTGGCAATGGAAACGACATCTGTCACACATCATGAGAGGTGCTAGACAAGGAAGAGGTAGCCTATATACTGACTTTGCATGCTAGAATGTTGTCCACAATATAGCCCGCCTGAAGCTGGTTTCGAGCATCGAGGACCTCCGCCTCCCCCCGTCACGGCGTGGCATTGTCCGACCGTCTCTCCTGGCCATTTGGGAGGAGCACGAATCCTCGGTGTTATGGGAGCAGGTGGTGGAGGTGGCACTCTGACGCGTTCGAATGGTGCGGCGCCTTCAAGAAGTAAAGAAGTTCAGATGAGTAGCATGGAGTGGACGAGTCTTATGTGACTTACGGTTGACATTGATATTCGGAGAGCTTTCCCAGAACATTTCTTCGCCCACTTGATGAACACCGGACCCTCCTTCTCTGTCTGAACCATGGATCATGAGCGGCGGGATTTCCATGCCACTACCGCCGTTGTGGGGAGGCAAAGGACTACCATCTAAGAGAAAAGGCTGAGTAGGTGGCGATGCGAGACCGAACGACAGACATACGATTAGACTGAGTTCTCTGTAAGTACTTCAGATGGGCTGGCGGATTCTGAGCATCCGCAGTCGTCAAAGGAGGCCCACGGCGTGGCATTCCTTTAGACAGACTGTTTCATGCAAGGGGGTTGATCCCACTGGAGAGTGAGATGAGGGTAGAGAGCGAGGGGAGACTGCGGGGCGTATCCTCTATCGCTGATGGGATTCGGAAGGGTGGCTTGATGGATGTAAAGGAGATCGGGAGGTGCCTCGAGGGAGCCAATTTATATTGGATCTAATCCAGAATCGCGCCCCGCCCACCGGTAACGGCTTATCGGCTTCAAAACTGGAAACAATAAGGGAATGGACCAGATAGATGGACCAGTCCTTTCTCGGGCTGGATCACTAATTTGTGACCTTTTGCACCGGAGATTTCTTCACAGGGTCCATCAACGAGGGTGGTTTCAACGCCGACTCTTCACATTGTCAAAACCGCAGTCACATTTGCTTCATCCTACTTGACTGATCAGAGAGACCATCTCAGTCAGTGCCGCAAGGCTGCAGATGTGGTGATGCGATGAATGTCCAGCATTGAGTGACAGGACCTGGATGGTATCGCTGTCAAGAACTGAGGCGAAACAGACGCGGAAAGATTCAGAGACCAGGGTAATCAGCTGCGTTACAGAGATACACGTCGGTATTTTTCTATGATTTACAGCCCAGCTATCGGCTTGTAAAGGGACTGATACGATCTGGAGGCGACCTTGTTGGCGACAGTTTCGGACGTTGAACGTTCGGATATCGGAAGCAGTCTGGCGGCGTTATTTGTTTGAATCTCCCAACGCATTCGTGTTTCAGTTATCTTCCCAATCATGAGCTCAAGAGGGGAGCTACACAGTACAATTATAAGAGAATGCGAGCCGCAACCAGAACGAGAAGAAGTTTAAATCAGAACGAGAAGTTTGAGCCTACAAAATTACAAGGGAATTCATTCGTGAAAAGGTCCAATGAAGAATCATCACACCCTTCTTCCTGTCGTCGAAGGATGGTGCCCCAAATATTCTTCCCTGGCGGAAGACGACACTTAGTGACCTACGAGTACTGTCGAGGATTAAGCCTGGCATTGATATGGAGATAAACTGTACGAGGCCGGCAACGCACCATATTATGAGAATGTTCGAGGGAATATTAGCTGAGCGCCAATGGGCGAATGTGACTCAGTATCATCCAACCATCCATTTGGTAGTGCTTGCAACATCGAAAGATGCAGTGTTTACATGTATACATGAACGGTTGTCACTGGAATGGAATGTTCCCACGAACGTTGATTCAAATTCACTACTACTGCTCCCTCTGCGCCGCGCTCTCTTTTAGTGATAGTACAACACGAACTAGAAAGTAATATACTGCGACTCCAGCAGTTACCCTGATGGCACATTTGATCGAGATTCTGAGATACGGATGAGAGACACACTGCACGATGCTACAAGACATGGAAATTTATCAAAGGTACATCGTCCTCAGGAAAGCTGCGGGACTCTAAGACAGTTTGGGGTGACTCGGAGTAGTGCAGACAAGCTCTGCACAGATTCCCTTACTGGCCCATTCTTTCCGACACAGTATAAGTGCTTCGAGGCCATCGGATCTTTTGACGTTCCTAGGTAGGACAATTTCTTTGAGGTGACGGCACATGATGCCCTGGCCGAAAGGTGACTCCTCTTGCAGAGGCCATTGAATTCCCAACTTGAGCGCGTCAACAGCGCAGCCCAAGGTATAGAGATTTGGCATCTTCGATACCAATAAAGATAAGCGCGGGGTGTCGCAGCCATTGTAATTTATGTGCAAGGCCGAGAGGCTTGTGATTGGGTTCATGCTTTCGATCAAGGGCCAATTTGGATTAGGAGTCCAATCGGAGAAGTCTGAATTGTCCAGGGTAAGATGAGTTAGTCGAGGAAATGACAATGAGCCCAAGACGAATAGATGGAAGGAGCGTTGTTTGGAAATTCTCAGCTCCTTGAGATTAGGTAAAGTCAAGCCTACGGGAGGAGCTGAAACCTGCTCCTCATCAAAAGTCAAATCGTCTATGTTCAAGGTCAATTTCTGCAGGGCAGGCAGGCATGCCAGACCTCGCACGACCGCGCCGGGGTGAAGTCCAGTCACAGCGACGCCTTCAAGACTGAGTGTCGTGATGGTATGCTGCGGAAGGTCAAAGTTTAGGAAGTTCAAGCGGGTAGGACCCGAAATGATCACTGTCTGAAGGTGTGCTGACTGGCATAACCTGGTGACATCGAGTTCCTGAACGCCGTAGATAGCTAGGCTGAGGAGTGACAACGAATGCTGTATTATACTGGAGAGTTGAGCAACGGAAAGACTGGTGGGAGAACCCCAGCGGTCCGGACTAAAGGAAAGCCACAGATTCTTCGCCCTGTGCAAAGGGATCGGAAAAGGTAGCGCGTCGGACCACACGTGACCAATGTCGCGCAGTGTCACGTCGCGCAAAGAAGGAAGATGGGAATTAAAGAGAGGTTGACTGACGGCCCGAAATGGCCGTAAACATGAAACCTCGTATGCTTCCGCCGGATCCTGATACTTTGTATTGGCGACAATCAAAGTGTGCAGAACTGGAGCTGACACTCCGGAGCCTAAGGTGTCCAGAGCGTGACTCAGGTATTCTGGAGGGAGGGATATGGAGAGCTGATGACAGCGAGGTAGCAACGGGAGTATGAAATCGACCGCCTCCAAGTGACAATTCCACTTATATAGGTAGTCCTCTAGCCCTTTCGCTTTTATTCGGGATGGTCGGAGTGATAGAGAAAGTGTGGCCTGAGCAGCCCTCGACAACAATACTCGGGCCCACTGCAGCGAGCCTGGAGTCGTTATGTCAATTCGACTCCAATATCGGCTGTCATTGACAATTAGCGCATTCCACATCCGATCAACCAAGCGGAGATTCAGGAAATCGCGTTTCAGATAAGTTGGGAAGATGGGGTGATTTTCGCCGGTAGGCTCCAAAAGATTGTCGAAGATAATCATGTGGAATATCTCAGAAGGTAAGGTTTCCATGAGTCTCCGACTGAGACTTCGCAGAGTGACTTGACCACTTCAGCGAAAGAATAATCGGTATTTTTGATTTAAAAGAGACTGTATACAGCTCTTCAGACACGGTCGGAGACCATGGATGCTGCTTACCGTTACAAATGGTCTCCCTCGGCCTCTTCTTCCCAAGACCCAAATAGCTCCTAATGTCCCTCCAGATAAACTTTGGTTGCAGAAAATACCACAGTTCTCGAGAATACAATAGCTAACAGGAGACTGGATTGCAAGTTGGGACAGGTAAAGACCTAGTGAGCGCAAAAGCGAACCGTGGACGCGAAGTCGAAACGATGTTTGTGCGTATTGTGGTAGGCGTCTAATCACGATCGCGATTTGAACAAGCTCTTGAACTCAACGACCCAGACTGATGCACTGATCAAAAGGCTGTGAATGGCTCTGGAAAAAATCCATAATAAAAAGTGCTACTGTGAGTGTCTGTTTCTCTCGATCACTGACACGAAAAGGATCTCAGGATTATCTGGCATGCGAAAAATTCATCACAGCCACTGGCTCCGTGCTCGAGCTCACCTCCAAATCTGGATCGCCAACATTTAGATTCACGTTTGAAGAGCTATATAATGAGCTACCTCGGTTCGAAAGTCACAGGCCCTTAGGAGCCACTCGAATCAGTGGCTTAGAAGTCTCGAACTTGATCAACTCTCCTGACGATCTCGACACCTTTTCCCAAACCTGATCTTCGGGAGTTGCGAACCAGATGGGCTGATGTTATATCTGGTACTGCAAGGACGTTGCTTATGAGATCGGCGAATACTGTCCACCACAAATTTTTGAGCTCTTCTACGGTCAAATATTTCTGGCCAAATAGACGCTTCAAGTTTGTCGCCCAATATCTTCACCCGCGGAAACTAATCAGCAGGCACCTCCGTTCCGGTCTGCCAACCTCAAATGAAACTTCCAGGCAATTCTGACAAGTATGGCTTAAGCCACCAAGATAGTAAGCCGAAGTCCGGACCACCACTCGCACGACGCCGAGACGAGGTTTATCTCGTCTATCTTCTCTGAAACTCAATTGTCGACTTGTGAGTTACTGTATGAATCTGAAACATGGGGAACCTACAAACTTCCTCGGATATCTCCTCACCCTCGGCCGCCGGAACGGCTTGTATCCCTTTCCCGTCTCCCGTCAAACCCATGACGGTCCAAAATCCACCGCAACAGACATAGGGGCTTTCGACGGAATCCCGAGCCGGGCCATTTTATCCTTTTACATGTCTCGTCCGTCCGGGGACGACCTCTTCTCGATGGCTTCTCGATGGGCCAAGATCCTGGCGCCTGATGTCAAATTAACCCGAGCCAATCTAAATCTTGTTTTTCGCAGCCGGCCGAAACAATGATCGACATCTCCCTAGATGGGGGAACTTCTTTGGTCTCTATCTAATAGAATGACGCCGATACGATACGTAGGCCAAAGCAGAAAACAACCAATCTCCGTCTCCTGGACTTGAGACGGAAAGCTATATGGGATAAACCAAGAACAACAACAGACAGATAGGTAAGACGAGCAGCAGCAAAAGCGGAGAAGATAATAAAGGAAAGCATAGACAACGGAGGTCAGCTACATGTACATGCAACTACCATCATTACTGGCAATACGATTGTCCAATCATGATCGAGTCGATGTTTCACATATGGAACATCTCGATACGTAATTCTATGAACGGTGTGAGACACAACCTGTTTCAGTTTTGGAGCAGGTGAACGATCATGAGATCAAGGAGAAGGCATGAATCGAAGCTGGGGATGCGGTGACGTGGAGAAGGCATTACAGAAGGCACACAATTCAAGACAAAGAAAAGGTGATCATACAAAAAGAAACAGCAAAGAGATCGTGTCAACACATTACGTGTGGGAGGCATGGGAAGACAAACAGACAATTTGGTCACAGCAAGAGGAATGAGAAGGGAAGAAAGACAGCAACCAAAAAGAAAAGAGAAACCATAACGGAAACGACCACAGTCGTTTACTTTGGGTCATGAGATCGTCGGTCAGAACGTAAAGCATTCAAAGCATTTAGGAAGTCGGGGGTGGAGGTGGCGGAGGTAAAGGACCATGGCCAACCATCTGGGCATGATGTTCTCCGGGAACGCCGAAAGGACGAGAGTGTCCATCGATGAAGAAATCGACGCTGTCGGAGTCAGACAAGACCAGACGCAATGGTAGGGCTGGGTCTACTGTGACAGGAGCACTATCGCCGACAAAGAACTTGCCGCGGCGGTAGAAGCGCTGTTTGAGCTGGTGATCCTCCTCCATTGCCGACGCGGATGCATGCATGGGGATCCCAGAATGAGGTGAGGGGTAAGAAGGATCATGAGGTTGTGTGGGAGGTTGAGATTGTCTGTGGCCGTGACGAGCACGCTTAGACGGCCGATTTGAAGATGGCTCGGGGGGCTCGCGAGACGATGGCGGTGAGGGGGCCGTGAGATGAGGCGGCGGTGGTGGTTGGGCGCCCTGTGGAGGCACGGCACCAGTAAAGTGCCCATTGGGATTGGGCGTTTGATGTGGTTGTTGCAGCGTCTGTTGTTGAATTTGCTGCTGTTGCTGATGATGCCTTTGCGCAGATGTTATATTGGTGTTCTGCGCAGGCGGAGGGAATGATTGAGGATATTCATAGTAATATGATTGAGGGGCGCTATTGTTGGCATAATAGGGCTGCTGAGACACGATGGTACTCGTTGTGGATGGAGGAGTGGACGTGGATAGTGGCGGTACCGGCGTCTGAGATACATTCGCTGGTTGGGCTGGAATGGGCCCTGGATTGTATGAGTGCCACTGTTGCTCGCTGGAACCCGTAGACCTACCGCGGCGTCGGTGAGCCGGTTCGGATGACGGTTTGTTGCTATCTGGTTCGGGATAGGCACAAGAATCTGCGATGCCTTTCTTGATGCAGTACTCGCATGGCAGCGAATCACTGCACTTTGTCTTGCCGGCATGACATGCAATACAGGCCCGACTGCAGGACGAAAATTGACGGAAATGAAATGTAAGACAAGCACGGGACTGATATGAGCCAGCATTCCGGAGCGAATTAGAGGACATTACCCTCGCCTGAGACGTTCTCTTTTATCCTTTTGCTTCTCCTTTGGATTGTCAGACGATCCGCCAGCTGTGTTCGGTGCTGCGGGAGGTACGTTCGGATCTGACGGTTTTGTGGATGGAGCCGACAGGGTTGTGGGGTTTGAGCCGCCGTTCGGCGAGCTGGTGATGTTGTTGGACATTGGATGTGGGTGCTGTTGTTGGTGCTGGTGATGATGTGTCGGTATAGAGCCTTGCTGGTGACTGGTACCGCCAGTAACGACGAGATGAGGGTGAGACGGAGCGGCGGAAGCGTTTGAGTCAACTGGAGTCTGCGACGACGCGCGGGTGCTAGAGATTGAGCCGGCTGCTGACATGCGGAGGGTAAGAAGCGCAGCGACTAGTCAAACTAGCAAACAGGAATATTTCCCGTTGATTTTCGTACGCTCGTGGTCCTTCGTAAGTCGTGGTCGTTGCAGGGAGCGGGCGAGGCGAGACAGTGCTGGGTCTTTGCCGCCTTTCTCCGGCTCCTAGCACCGGCATATCTCGGTCGATTTCCCACGTGAGACATTCCAAATGGAGCTTAGCAGTCCAGACAACCCGTTCTCGGATCGGCTCATTCAATGGACCGGGTCGGGCACGGGATATCGATCGGTGTTAATTACCCCTCCGGGTACCCGGCAACAGTTATCTCCGCCATTTCCGCTATTTTTGGCCTCGGCAGGCGGCCGTAGCCACAACCCGTGATCCCGACGTTTATTGCCGCGCCGCCCGCTGCCCGATGTCAACCCGCCAACGCGCGACAGCGACCGTCCTGCTTGCTCTCACTCTCTCATAAACCTGGCGGCGCAATGCATGAGGCCGCGTGTACTTGTTTAGGAGTCTCAGGGAACCTTGTGAATCAGGCTCTGATCCAGAGCCTGTTGTCTTGTCCCTAATATGAAAATACCGATCAGCCGACAAGGTCATAGAACAATGCAGGAGCAACGGCTGCATTCCGTTCCCACACCTCCTCACCTTATCCGCTACGACAGGACATATGACGGTTTCCTTCTATGTAATCAATCAAGGAAACATGGCTGTGCTTATATTTTCTATGCATGCGAATCTCTTTTGAACGTTCTTGATGGGCATTCTTCTGTGTGCTGATGTACCCAAGCCTGGTTAGATTTCGCGAAGGGACGCGAACAACTGAATGGCTCTATGGATGCATGTATGCAGTCTCACCGGCTACCTGTAGGCAAGCCGGATACCCTGCACTCGGGCTCGGGGCTATACCCTGACTGTCTTGTCCCGGTTTCGAAAACAACCGCTGTCCACAGTTTCTGCTCCCTGATCCTGTTCGTGGCATGGCTGATGTTCGGAGACTCGCCATCTGTACTGTACAAGCCTATCTGGGAAGTTTGCGCCTAACAACTCGAGAATTGGCAGTCAGTTTCCAACAGGAGACTTTTGATTATCTTCGCCACATTGAAATGAAACTTCGTGGCTTCTTGTGTTTCCGGTCACTATTCAATATTGCCACAAGTGTTGCCAGCTGGCTGTCGCTTGGCTCGGTCAACGTGCTACCCGGATCCCCGAAAAAGCCGAAGGCCGTTTTCTCCGTCTTGGGATTCGCAACCAGTTTCCCAAGCTTGGTTGCCGAGATCTTGATGTCAATTTGGTTCCGTCTCGCTTACGATTGTTTGAGGTTCCTGAGTCGGAGACGCGCCACTGCCTCTCATCGAGATCTCAAAAATTCTGAGAAAGATCCACCAAATGGTCGTACCTGAAATTCACTGGTGTGACTTTGATTGTTTCTGAAGACAAAATCAAAGAAGCGACGGGCGTCATTAGTCTAGATCTCTTTGACTGCCTCCGGTTTCCAGTGCCCGATACTTCTCCAAAACTCTATCACCGCAAAGAACACTGTCGATCTTTTCTGTTCGCTCCGGCGACCATGAGAATAAAGCTCTGGATGTTCGGGAGCCTTCGCATAAACTACTACTCAGGCAGTCATTGTAGGTTCAATGTTCTACATATTGAACAGTTCTCACCGGGAGATCTTCATTTTGTAGACTCAATGAGCCACTCCGGTCCATTGATAAGAAGGTATGTCCTGCGACGGTCGTCAATGATAACTGTCTGAGATTTTATTAGTTGACGACAGTGAACGCTTACAAACCGAGCCACTGGCCATTGTGCTGCTTACTTGTTCGAATACCCCGCAATGCCACTTGCTCTCGCTTTTGTCAGTTTTGTCAACCTTGTGGCATCAATGCAGTCTACATATATATCGGAGGATGAAGGTTGGGGCTCTTCTACAACCTTCACCTGCAGTCCGACGATCTGCGCTGTCTGCACTGGGCCTTCCTTCCCACTGTTACCATCCCCAGTACGTTTCCAGTCATCTTGAATTCATCACCCTCACCCTGCTCACAAAAAAATCACTTTCAGCCTTGCCAGAATTGCGTTTATCCTTGCGACGATGTCCCTGTCGAACAATCCTGACGAGAAGACCGTCTTCATCAAGAATAGCGATTTCATGAAGTCCACAGGCAGCTTGTGTAGCAAGAATTCCCCCAGAGAATGTGCCTACTGCCACGCCACCGAGATACCTGAAATGCCCCACCTTGTCATGTGTTTCGATTGCAGGAGCACATACGTCTGCGTACGTCTATGACTGTCTACTTCATCGTCTCGGACCTCACTCTGAAAATATTCAGAATGACGAGCACATGGAAGCCCTTTGGCCGACTCACGAAATACTCTGTTTACAAGTCCAACGAGGGAATAGATTCTTAGAACACCTCGAAACGATGCCCTATCAGCGTCAAATCCCAAACGCCCGAGAGCGTCGACTTATCCTGGAAGACTGGAACACCCTTCATCGATACAGCATTCGACAAGCCTTAGCTTCGGCCTTACAAACTCTCCGAGGACCGATCGATTGGACAACTCACTACTTTCTATTCGAGTTGTCATATCGCCCGAAGAGTCGAAGAAATCCATCTAGTGCTTTTGAGATCAATTCAGTCTGTATCAAACAGACGCCTCGATCGGGGACACCCAACGCTTTGGGATTCGAAGCTCTTCACTCTATATTGAAGGAGGAAGAGAAAAGATGGAGTGGCATCCCCCCTCTGGCGGTAATACCTTGCTTGTGTAAGTCGTTGGTCTTTGAACGTTTATTACAGCAACCTAAGTCGCTGATATATACCGATAGTCCATATTGATGGAGAATTCTGTTGGCTCGTTGCCCACTACGTCTACCAAACGGACGTGCTCACAAGCCTCGCTCATAATGGTTGGCTGAAACGCTTGCAATTCGCAGTAAGGCATGGTCTCGTATACAGACTTGTAAGAGGAAACGATCCGCAGGCTGCCAGCGAGTGGGCTGTTGGTTTAGTCTCGAAGAAGGACAAGAAATGGCAGTGGGAGAGGAAAACTGTCGAGGAGTTTCTTGCGATAGGAATTGTTTTACGCCGAGTCGACTTGCTCGGGAGCTCTTGACAGGATATTTGGAGGAAACTTGGTATGAAGGCTTTCGCCCTATTCATCCGAGACTTTTGATTCGTTATGGATGTTTTTGCTGATATAGATGCTGCAACGGTTTAGTAGAATGTACAGAACGTAAAAAATGTGATATTCCCTGTTTGAACTTTCACTAGACCAATGCTGGGCACAAATTTACAGTATAGTCAAAGTAGCTCTCCCCCTCAATTATAAGGCTCCAAGCACCACATATCCTATGTTGAAACCCCAGCGTGAATCCGAATCCAGTGTGCCGCAGATCGTGCCAATGAATTCATTCACTGGCAGTGACACACGATCTCGGCCCGGGATGGCTTTTTTCTCCCTTTTTTCCTTGTATTGGATTCGATAAAGCACATTTTATTTCCATGCAAAAGCACAGAAGACTTGGAAAATCGACTCTTGGAGAAAAGGCCAAAGGCTTCAACATTTTGGGAAAGCAGAAGTATTTCGGCGATTAGAAGTCAACGCCGAACAACACGTTGATGACGCGCGCTAACGCTGTCGAGAGCCTTTGTATCTCTCCTACGACTCGTCCACACGATCATCAATTTCCTGACTCTACACCTTATCTTACGAGTCATGCCAGATCTCAGTCGTCCGGGAGAGAAGACCATCTTTAAAATCAATAGTGCGACGAAATCGGGATCAAAGCCGGGATTGGTGTATAGCAAGAATACACCAGAAGGATGTGCATACTGTCTAGCTCCTCGAAAAGAGGGACAGCCGCCTCTACCTTTGTGTCTCGGATGCAGAAGTGTCAGATTCTGTGTCAGTCATTTTATTTTAAAACATATATATTATAAGGATCTGATGATCGTTCACCACTGGCAGAATAAGGAACATCAAGTCGCTTTTTGGCCGGAGCACAAATCATATTGCAAACAGCAGATAAAGAACCAAGAGGCTATAGCAAGGATCAATGCGACAAGCTCACTTACTAAAAGCGGCTTCCCGTCAGTTCAGGAGCGTAAACTCATAGTGGAGGACTGGGTCGAGCTGCATCGGCTTAGTCTTATCAAAGCTTGTGCCTCGGCATTGCATACCGCCGAGAAACCATTCGATTGGAAGAATCAGCATGTTCTGTTTGTCCTGTCATACCGGAAAGACAGCGATGGGAATCCATCATCTGCCTTTGAACTCGATGACGCCTATATCAACGAGAATCCACCAGTGGGCACCAATAGTCGGGCTGGCTTCGATTCTATCTCTGAACTCTTGGATAACCCCTCGCGACGTTCACGTGATGCCAAGGACTCGAATTACATTGGAATTGTCCCTTGCCTGTGTGAGTGATCGTATTCGTTCAGCGTATCGCTGTAGCCGTGTCATTGACTCTTGTAATAGTTCACTTCGATCGCGAATATGGATGGATCACTGGTCAGCCCTGCTATAAGCGTGACCTTAACCTTTCGCAAAACCACGATGACTGGGTTCAAGAGCTCAAATTTTTGGTCATGCACGGGCTGGTCTATCGCGTCCGGAGTCGTACGCTGGATGGTCCGGTATGGCTCCCCGGGTTTGTCGAGAAGAAGGATAACAAATGGGTTTGGGAGGAGAAGAGTTTGGAGAGTTTGAAAGCGAAAGGCATCAATGTCAGCGCCATTGTCCGATGACTGATTATCGGAAAGGCGTCCAGATTGCCGGGTGCAGTCAGGCTGTTCTGAACTACTCAAGGAGAGGCTGCACAGTTTGTCTTGAGTTTAGACGAAGATTTGCACCAGAGCCAGCCCCGACTCACACAGCCCGCCCGAGACGATCACGCTAGCGCAGCGGTTCAAATTTTATGTCGAGGAGCACAGAAGATCAAGCCTCGACACCAGTCTTCAAGAATCAAGATCGAGAAACACTGTTGGGGTTCCTAATATCTAGCTCGCGTACGAATGTTTGTTTAGTGAATATCATAAATAGCGGCCTCGGGAGCGCGCAGGCCCAAGCACGAATAAGACTAGGGAGGAGCTGTGACTCGCGATCGGACATGCGATGGCTAGGCCACTGCGGGGTACCAAGCGGGGTTTCTATGCGCATGAAGTCAATAAATGTGAGACATGTCACGGACCGTGACCAAACTTGCCACTTGCATTCCACTTTCTTGCCACCTTCAGAACTTCGCGTTTCCTCAACCTTTCTTCTATATCATGCCCGAATTCAGAGCCTCCTCACAGAGGACCGTTTTCAAAGTCAACACCGCCGCCACAGGTCCCGGCGCGAAGATAATGATCAGCAAAAATACTCCAGAAGGATGTGCATTTTGCCAAGCCAATAGAAAACCTGGAGATCCACCTCTCTTCCTATGCAACGGATGCAAGAGTGCGAGGTTCTGTGTAAGCCTTCTCGTCCAAATCCACGCGAGCCGTCCGTTGATCTCCATATCTTCTAGAATAAAGAACATCAAGTGGCATTTTGGCCGCTTCACAAGGCATTTTGCAAGCAGCAGCAACGGAGCAACAAGGCATTGGAGACGCTCAACCACCACAGCTCGTTTCATACGTGTGGCAAGCCACCTATCCAAGAGCGTCGACTTATCCTCGAGGATTGGAACACGCTCCACCGATACAGTATCGTGAAAGCGTTGGCTTCGGCATTACATGTCTCAGACCAACCTTTCCATTGGAAGACCCACCACGTCTTCTTCGAGTTGTCTTATCGAGTAGAGAGTGACGGGAATCCGTCCTCTGCTTTCATTCTGGACAAAGCCTATTTCAAGGAAAATTCACCAGCAGAGAAGGCGGTCGCACATGCATTACAGGCATTCCATCCTTTGTTGGAGAATGAGGAGAAGAAATGGATCAAGGATCCGAAGTTTGTGGCTCTTGTTCCCTGCGTGTGTGAGTCATTGCTATGATCATCCCTCTCGAGGACCTCACTCTCATCGGATTGTTTTCAGTTGGATTCGATCACGAATTCATCTGGCTAACAGCGCATTATGTCTACAAGAACGACCTTAGTCCAAAGGTCGTGAGTCACGAGCGATGGATGGAAGATCTGAAGGCCCCTTTGTTATATGGAGTTGTGTATCGAAGTGTTCCAAAGAACTCGATGTGGGTGTCAGGAATTATGAATAAGGAAGATGATAAGTGGGTTTGGGAAAAGAAGACCACTTCTCAGTTGCAAGCGAAGGGGATCCCTATTGTACAGTGGCCGGTTTGCTCCGATTCATAACATCGATCTGGTGAAACATGCAATGAATGTGGAGGTATTCGCGCCGCGGTTCCAGACCTTGTGTCATGTATAGCCTTGTATATCCTTTCAATTATTTTTATCATTGTACAGAGAATTCATCGTTGTGTTGGAGAAACATCATTCTCAGAACGAATGTTCCGTGGACCCAGTGCCGATCGATGAAGTGCTAGATGATCCAGAAGAGACCGCTAGAATAACACGCAAGACATCAGCACAGGATAGAACGTGTACGTTCGTATACGCACTTGACAAGATTCCATCAATATAGTTAGCACCACTCCTATTCCACAATCGTTCAATCAGTCTATCCGAGCACAACAAAGCGATAATCATACCATTTCTGATGTGTCAATACATCACATCCAAGCTCTTTCTCCTTTCGCTGAATGAGATCAACGTAAGCGTACATGCCTTCTGTCTTGAATCGCTTGGCCAGTTCCACAGTGACGCGAGCGGTGCTATGCAAGCCAGCCAGAGAAATCAGTTGGAAGACGAAGCTGGAAAGCATGACGTCAGCAAGTAGCGCCCATCCATGATGCGGAATTTTTACCCCTCCTTCGCTAGCTCCCAGACAAAGTTCTTCAGATCATCATCTGGAGATATATCTCAACATCCAATGATTCTCTACATGTTAGAACGCACCAGTAAAGCCATGGCCAGCCCAGTTGAAACTGGGACTCAAGTTGTAAACCAGCCATTTTCCGGGGTATTGTGCTCGGATATCTCGAGCAAATTTGCGCGCTACCTCAAGATTGGGTTCTTTCGTTTCAAGCCACAGGAGGTCTGCATAAGGAGCATATGCTAATGCACGAGCTGTAGCACCGGGTAGACCACCAGAATAGTGATAGTAGCCTTCCCGGGTCCGAGGAACTGAGGCACGGTAAATGTTAGTCGCTGGGAAATAGATATAGGTGGGTGACTTACGATCCCAATCCCAGAATACAGGTTGTCCGAGTATGCCAATCGCAGCCTCGCGTGAATCATTGTTCGACCGCTGGGCAGCCTCTTTGAGGTATAGTTCCAGAGCAGCGCTCTTATTCGACATGCCAGATTTCTCAATAGCATTAGCCACAGCTGGCAGAGTTTCCATGAGCGACAATGGTATGCTGAACCATCATTGAGAGTCTCACCTTCATCGAATGTGACCAGTTTGTTCTCCGCGAGCCAGTTCTTCTCAGCTTTATCGACGTCCGCTCCACTTCCACCAGATCGTTCGACTGCATCTAATATCTCAGCAAGTCCTCGGCCGTCCCCTGGCGTAGTGGTGCCGAGGATGTGACGATGATCGGCTGTGTCGATGGTTGATGAGATCAGGTTGGCAGATTCTGCGTCTGTTCGTGCGATGAGGAGAAGAGGGGAAAGGAGAAGGTCAAGTTGATAACGGGAAGCAATGAGGCGGGAAATATGTGTTGAAGTCGGAACAAGGACTTTGCCCGCTAAATGACCACACTACAGCATGTCAAGTGAATGCCGTCAAGATCACAAAAATGCATACCTTCTTGCCACCGTGTAGTTGATCCTCCATATGAATGCCCGCAGCACCCTAACATAGCCGGAGTTTAATTCAAACGTCAGCAGGGAGAAGGTTTGGGCGAACAGATTCCGCGAACAACTTGACAAGCTTCATGACGGCGGAAAGTCCACCATGCCTAGGAGAAGTGAATCAAATGATTAAGACGGTAATGGGATATCTCTAACCCTGTATCCGCGTCTGCAACGATTGGCCGGAGGTAGTCTATATACTCCATCTTCTCTCGCTCTTCGGGGGACGCTGACATACGTTGGTCGTAATGCTTGCGATCATGTAGCTGCTGGGCTCTGAACAGTCTATGAACTTGATTCGGCACAGTTGTATAAGGATAATCTCTTGTCGACACGTAAGAACAGAACTAGTTTCACAAAGAGAGTTCGACACTCACCCGAAGTCGGGGCCGACCTCGTTATTTCCCGTCGTCAAAACGCTCGAACATGCCCATCCACTAACATATAGGACCTCCTGATATTTCGCCATTTGGGTCATCTGAACGGGATCAATAGCACCCATCGTGTGCAAAGGCTTCCCCTCTTTCGATGCATCTTCCAGTTGAGCATATAGTTTGGTGGCGGTTAAGGCAGAGGGTAAGGGTAGCGGGCTATGGGATCCCTGTTTCGCAACAACCGACGCCGCAGTATACGGTCGTTTGACTGAGGCAAACCTGGGGAGATCGAAGAAAGCTTGAACCTGGTTTACACGTTCTTGAAATTGCGCCGTCTCTACTGAGGGCGACGGCGGCTGGAGAGGTAGTTCCTGGATTGACCCAATCACTGATGATGTCGATGTAAACCGGCGGGCGAGATGAGTGGTCGTCCTCAACATGCTAGGCATCGTTGAACTCAACTGCCAGGAAACGTCGAGTCCGGCTATAAACGATCAGTTTGCCGGAGAACCCCGACGACCCCGACACCACTCGCATGAAAATCCCGCCACAATCCCGACGTTGACGTTCGAGTCGACTTCGACGCAAGTCATCCTCTGCACTGGCATTTCATCAGTTGATGTAGAACAGGACGCAGAGATTGATCGAGGGCGAAAGATTCGTAACTCAGAGGGAATGCAATTATAGACAAAAATAATGTGCGACAAGGAGACAGGGATGAATAGAATTATGAGTCAATGCTATGTAAATATGTGAATTGAGAAAAAGCAATCCAATGCACGATGCAACCGAAAATGCGCGAGTACGACAACAGAAGAAGATTGGTCAGAAAACTAAGTGGATGACTGCTTTCGTTTTGAACCGGTCCGAGGACTGGCGATATTTGAAGGCGAATTCGGTACAGAAGGAACCGCTTTGATGACTGTAGGGATCGGTGACGGTTTGGACGGGGATATCTTGCCGTTCGTTGCAGATTTGGACTTTCCATTTATCGTGCCATTTGTACCGTTCACAGGATGGGCCGCTTCTGGATGATGCGCCTTGCCATTGGTATGACGCTCTGGCGCTGAAAGAGAGTGAGCAACCCGAAGACACCACAGCAGCGTACGAGGTTCACCTTGCACAACCGTCTTCGAGAATAAAGCCGTCATTGTATCCAACTCCCACTGCTCAACCGTCCGCCTTGCTTGATCGGGCGGTTTCATACCGGCATCGGCATCAGCCTCATCAACACCCTGCATCTCTACATCACCATCGCCTGGTTCTTGATCTTCATGAACGTCTTCTTCTTCCGGAGGTTTTCGTAGGAATTCCTCCATTGCAACGCCGAAGATCGTCTCCATGGGAGGGCATAGATAAGCCGGGACGTTGAATATGTCTCCCAAAACGCCTCGTATCTTGTTCGAGGGCACAGTAGCGTCTGTAGGCCCAGCTGGTAAAGCAGGAGGTTGAGATACGTCAACAAATGCAGATTTGCCGAAAATATCTTGGAAGAGGGTTCGGCGCCCAGTCTGCGCGACGTTATTCGCTGAGGCAAGCTGTGATGCTGCTTCTCCTTCCGTTCGGGCAGGTGCAACTTGAACCTCATCACCGAAGAGGTTGACGCTCCATTTATCTGTGATTCCGATCAAGCTATAATGAGCTGCTCTCTCGGAATGATCTGGCGATGACGGAGACGCTTGTGCCACCGCAACGGGAGCGATAGTATCCCAAATAACAGAGCGAATATAGAAAGGGACACGATACACCCGAGTGGGGATGGGAGAAGCAGTCGAGAACACAGAAACCTGGGTGCTAGGTGGCTTTCTGATCTGGCTGGTAGGAACAGTACGAGGACGAGCTTGCAGGACAGCGATGCTGTTGTGCACTGGGTGAACAACGAGATGGGAGATATACGAAGGAGAAGAATAATGCCAATGGACTACGAATGGGGCTCAGGAGTGCGCCATAAAGATTAAAAGAATGACGTACCAGATCCAGAGAGAAGATCCCATAGAACGACATCCTTCTTGCCAGATATTGCCAGAAATCGTCCAGTGCGACCAACAAAGCTCATGTGCGTAGCTCCCGTCCTTATTTCCGGACATCCGACGGTCTCGCGCAGAGCGTGGTCAGAAGGATTCAAGATAGTGATCATTGGAGACGATGAATGAGCCACGGCGAACAGAGAGCCATCAGGTGCCCATGAGATGAGGGAAGGGATTTGAGAGCGATATTCGTGGGAAGAACGGTTGACCCAGTAAACTGGGATGAAAGTTAGACAGAGACTCGAGAGACGCTATGATCGCTTACGTTCGGCTTCTTCGCTGCCTTCTCTCTTTTTCCTTCGTGATAACGCGGCAGCGGCGACCTTCCACGTCTTCACGAATCCATCTTCTCCAGCGGTCACCAACAGAGCGTCAGCGGCGTCCTTGACAGAAGGCCGGAATTCTATAGCCGTCACTTTCTTGGTCCCGTGAGGGTGATCTATGCGGGTGTTCAAAGACCATTCTCCGTCTTTCCACCTCCATAACTTGAGATACACTTCGGACACGAACTCATCATCACCGGTCCGTAAATCGACGGTGGCAAGCCAATCTCCAGAATCACTGATTGAGGCGAACTCGACGCGGGCAACGTCAATTGGCTTTTCGTCGCGTCTTGACACGCGATTTGAAGGCGAAACTTCTAGTTCGGATAAGAGGGTATCCGTTCCGGGGGAGTATATTTGGAGAGATGACGGGTGAGAGGATGGCAACAAGATAGTAGAGGACTGCAAATGGACGGCCAAAGGGACCAAATGGTGACGGAAGTCGGTCTGAGAATCTAATGAAAGAGTCAGTACAATATGAGACAGACGCAGCAGAAGGAACACACACCTATTTTTACGCGCGAAATGAACCGCGACACTTTCAGATTTGCCGCAGTCACGAACACCAGAGTCCCATCCGCCAAGCCAAGAACGTATTCCATTCCTTGTTCTGGAGTTCCTTCCAGAATCGCAACAGTATTGATGGGGGCTCCAACTCTCGGCACAAATTCCTTTTTTCCGCTGTGAAGCTGCCATGCCACGAGTACACCTTCCTCACCCGCACTTAACAGGTAGGCACCATTCGGTGCATAAGCGAGAGAAGCGACGGCATGAGCGTGCCAATGCATCGCAGTGGTGTGAGTCCTTCTTTCTACATCCTTGTTCTCCAGGGTAATAGGTCTCCGGTCGAGATCGTCGAAACAATGCCACACACGGATCTGTCCCTCCTCGTCGCCAGTTGAGAAGGATTCCTCGACTGGGTTCATGGCAAGGCAAGTCAAATTTTTGGGCGAATAGAACTTCACGAAGCCTTTGTCCAAGGAAGATACGGAGCACACGTATACTCTTGGACCGCCGATGGCAACGAGCCATGCACCGGATGATGAAAGGGCGAGACCAGTGACCGCTCGTGTCTTGCCGACTTTCACAACATCGGCGGGTGTCTGGATCTGGGATTGCTTCGTCTTGGACGTTGGCTTGAGGGATACTCGGAGAACCGAAGAGACCCGTTCACTATACTTGGCTAGAAGCAATCAGAAAAGGATGGGACGTAGAAAGGTAGATACTCACTTCTTTTCTGATCATTGACAGCAACGAAAACGAAATCCTTGATTGCCTGGTGTGCGCAAAGGCGCGTAATGGGTTTCCCTATCTTCAAGGTACGCAGAAGAACACCTTCCGAGTAATCCCACACTTTGATGAATCCGTCCAAAGAAGCCGTGATCAACTGGAATGCATTGTGAGGATTGATGATTGCAGATGTAATAATATGGGTGTGCGGATGGCTCGTAGAAGTTGAACTGGACGAAGACGAAGACGATCCGGATAGGGTAGAGACGACTTTGCCCGTCGCCGTAGAGTAGACCTTAACCGTAGATGATACGGGTAAGAAAAAATAGCTGAACAGAACGTCAGTGTTACTCAAGCTAATTCCTGCTATGGTACGCACCGTCCGTCTTTCGTAAAAGTGGCAGGATGCTTGCTTGCAGCAGCATCAGTCAATGATTTCCAGCTCCATTGAGGCACATCATCCTCATACTCGTCTGCCTCCTCTACGGTCGCCGACGTCGTAGGTGGCTGTAGTAGCTCCTCCCTGTCCTTCCCCTTGCGTGCTTTTTTCCGCGTCTTGAGCGAAGGCTCTGCCACAGTGTTCCCAGACTCTATAGGCTCTTCCGTTCCCTGCATGGGCTCTGGTATTGTGGCTGTGGAAGCCATTGGCATGCAAGGCACGCGAGTCAATTTTTTCTGAGGGACAAGCGCCGAGTGGGAGCAAAAGCGTTAAGTTTTTTTTGTTGAAACTCCGACTTCTCATCGTTCTACTCGTCGACAGCTACAGCACCCGAATGGGAGTTCTAATTCATGGTATTCGTAGCGCCGAAGAAAGTTTATATGTCGTCCAAAATTCTGAAGCCATCGCTCGTCGCAACCCCAGAAAAATAATCGCATAAAATAAAATAAAATCACTACTTTCGGCTCCGACTAGTGATGCTCAATTCTAGTTCGATTCAGGAGTTCGCTTGAATGTGTGATTTTTTTCTTGCGATATTCTCAAAGGACCCCCGAAGAAACAGTAAAAAACAAGAAACAAAAGTGATCTTGCTGGTTTAGCGAAACCGGTGTTCGAAACCGTTCACTTCGTTTTTTCTCTTTTGAAACCCCGCTCCCGCGCCGGAACCCAACTTCCGAGCTTCCGTAGCCCTATCGGCGTTTGAAATTTTATCGCGCGTCGGTTTCTGAACTCTCCTGCTCATTTCTTCATGAGTTCGCTTTGCAGAAATCGTCGGATTTAGGCCTCCGCTAGAAAATAAAACTGTTTGACCTGAACTTTCCGAACTAGAATTGAGCATCACTACTGCGAATGAGTCGTTCCAAGAGAGAATTTGAATATACCAGATCATACATTAGAGTCAGAGTATCCTGGATCGCGACCATGCATCTCAAGGTTCGCATCCCGACGAGCAATACCGCTATAATCACGACTCCAGAAGAACCTGCGTTGCCTGTGGGGTTCACGGCTTGATGACGAGGTGTTGGTATTTGGCTTACGCCAGTCTGGCAAGGCTTCGATGTTGCAGAACACTCGAGGATCTCGTGAGCTTGATGCGACGATTGGTCCAAGATACGAAAAGGCGGTAGGCTCAGCCATAAGGCCTCCTGCATGAGCGCAAGCTCCAGGTAGGTCCTCTTCTGAAGAGGGTATTTCTGTGAACAAAGTGTCATCGCAAGACATATTATATGAGGTTATGTCTCCATCTACAAAGCAAGAGATAACGCACCGGTTAAACATGATAGATAGAACTGTGCTCTTTCTCCTAGACAATATGGGACCCGAAGGGAGCTGATCCCAACGGAATCCTCTTCCGATCTAAGCAGGCAAAGTCGAAAGAAGTCCCGAGCAATCGCTTTGTCCGCCACCTGCGACGTTTCGCTATGTTCAAGGTACAACATCACGATGCTAGCTTCCTTGGTCCATGTGGTAGAGGAATACTCCTGTATGATGAGAATGCATAACCTGGAGAAGTCAATGTCCGCTGGAGTTCGTAAATCGGATCCAAGACGTTGTGCAAGCTCCTCCAGAAAGTCAACCACGATAAACGATCCAAACACACGTCCAACGTCGGGAAGACCCGTCAAGAACGGAGCCATCTCTACCAGAGTCTCCTCCTCTCGACCTTGAATAAGAATTCCGACAATGTCTCGTATGAGAGGCCAGTTAAGGCATGTATTCCGTATGAGAGAGCGAAGCAGGGAATTTCTGTCGACATGAGATAGAATTCGTGTGACGTCATCCACCTTCTGATGTGCGATAAGCCAGTTACAGTGTCCCATCGCGTGTCGGAGCACGTCTTCGCAATCGCCGAGTCGTCTGCTCTGGTCGAATATGCAGAGAACACGCGCTATGCATTGTTCAAAAGGGAGCCTGCCAATGGGAAGAAGATCCTTATTGTGAGGGAGAAACGACGTGAGGATAACGTTGACGGGAGAGAACCAGATTCTCTCGGATTTGATTTGTAGGAGAGTGCTACATTCGTTCTTCCAGCGGATGATATCACGAACGTCGTCGACGGACAGAGCATTCGACTGTTGAACGGGGATGACGGGATCATTCTGCAGCCAGCCAATGAATGCATCGTACTGTGTTCGAACTGTAGCCTTGACCCGAATTGATGTATCCGTCGAGAGAAGGCGGCGAGTTGCCGCGATGAGGTGAGGCAATGATGCGGATGACATGCACTCTTTGAAGACGAGCGATGGCGCCGCTCGGTCCAAGAGATTGGGGTCGTTGGTTTCTGAGATAAGACGTGCATATGTCGATACTGCTTCTTCCCTCGCAGTACGAGTTTCTTTCCATTCTCGATCTCTGTTATTGCTGGTAAGAATGGTGAATCTGTCGGATCTCCGCATTCTCGAAGGGATAAGCGAGAGCAGCGATTTGGACAAAGGTCCCTCGAACGGCGAATTGGGGACCAGTACGCCATGAACGACTGTCAACGCTAGAAGAACCAGAACACAAAGAGCCAAGATGATCGCGATAATGCACGCGGCTCGGAGGATAGGGGTGGGACCACTAAACGAAGTGGATAAAACCTGTAGTTGGTACAGGTATCCAACCACAAACAATGAGATGGCTAAGAGGAGAGTGCCGAATAGAAGCCAGATCAAAGGCGCCAGCCATGACCAGGCGAGTGCTTTTCGCTCTTCGTGACGCATCGTTCTTTCGATATGCGTCTTTCCGACAGGAATGCTATTGAGTTTCCCAATCCATTGTCGTCCAAGAACGCACAAGACGGCGTTGAGAATCTGTGGAGCAACGCGCTTAGGATTGCGGCAGCTCTGGTAAATTAAACCGGGGAGACTCACACTGACGGTCAAAGCAAGATAATAGAGCGCGTAAATCGTCTGTGCCGATTCAGGAGGTGGTGCAGGTGGTGCAGAAGACGACGACCCTGATATCGCAATGAGCTGCGATGGATTTCAACGAAATGTTAGAAGATGCTCGCCATCGTTAGGCTGCAGTGCCTGAGCAGCGGGAACAAGGAAGGAAGTGACTACAGCGAGGAAAATGGCGGTCTTCAAGTTGGCCCTTCAGTATAACTCTTATATATCAGATGAAACGAGCACATACGAAGACCAGAGACACGTCCAGAAATCCTTTCCACTCCTCAGTCTTCTCTCTTGTCTTAGCCACAGCTGCCTCAAACACGGCGCTCCAGCCCGACTCTGCATGCCATGGAGTCGCGGGATGAGGCTGTTCCTCTGTTGCATTCCATTAACAAGGGCAGTTCTTTAGGAGATACGACACGAACCTTTCAATACGTTTTTCTCCAAAGTCTCAAGACACCGAGCTTGTCGTTTTAAGACATTGCTCTGCTTCTCAATCAAGTCTATGAGCTTCTGGAATATGGGAGAGTTGCAAGGATCTGGTGGCTCATCGGGTACGGGTACGGTGCGCTTTCCTGACATGATAGGAGGGGAAGAGGCATCAGCGAAACGAGAATAGGCGGCGTTCGGCACTGTCTGGACCTGGAGGTCGTTCCTGAGGCCATAATGGGCTCGTTGACTTCACCACCGTGAATCAAGGTCCAAGAAGGGTCGCGCAGGTGATAGTCACACATATACTAGCAGCCTGCAGTTGACCTGCTGGGAGCGCTCGCTGGACGAGCTCTTCGTGACTTCCGCAGTTCAATGAAAGAGAAGTGAAAGAGGGACTCGTATAATTACTCCGCTAAACCTAAGATATGTAGAACAACGACAGAGCATTGCTGGTGTGTGGGTGTATCGCAGAGAAAAGTTCTACATTGTATACTAGTGAGGTCCAAGAAAACCGAGATTAGATCCAGAGAATATTATTAGGCCAACCGCAATGGCAGCGGACTCTCTTCCGTATTAGAAGGAGCATCTCGTACTGTTGAGAATGAATCAGGAGATTGTTATGTACTCGTCGCAGATGGTGCCGAGGATATAAAGAGAGAAGACGAGATGAACGGGGTCTTCAGGTCGCGGAAGGACCGACTCGAACGACGCAGACAAGGATATGTCGCATGCTTTTGGAAAACAGGAGGCGGAAAGGAGATATCTTGGTTGGACGACAGCTTGGCATTCTTGCCAGTTCCGAAAAGGCGGACTGGGGTTGCGAGGCTGGACTCATACGATTGAGATTTGGGTAATCCTGATGAAAATAAAAACATCAGCACTCAACAGACGGAAAACAGAGGAAAACCGTACGTGTGAAGTTTGGGAAATAAAATGCAGCCAGATCTCTAGTATGCTGACTAGTCTGTTTCTCAGGCGGCTCTTCAGAGAAAAGTAGTCGATCCGTGCAAAGTCTGAGGAACTGAAAGACAGAGGTTCTTTCCGAAAGCTGCGAGATATCACAATGGTCCAAGTAAAACATCATCGCGTCACTTTGCTCCCGCCAATTCCGAACACGTGGATGACGAGCCAAAAATCCGACGATCCGCGAGAGATCGAGCTCCGTGGGAACGTGAAAGTCGGCAGGTAGGCCTTTAGACAGGTCAACCAGGAATTCTAGGACGTTGAAGTGGGCTGAGAATTCGAGCTCGGGTAGATCAGTCAAGAAATCAGACATCTCATCGAGGATCTCCCATTCGGAGCCTTGGATGATAGCGGTACCGATGTCGTTGATTTTCCACCAGGGGAAAGCTGGATTGCGAACCAGCGACCGAAGCAACCGTGAGCGATTAACAGATGCAAGAAGCGCCTTCAATTCGGCCGTCTTTCGCGACTGGAGCAAACGTCGACATTCCTTCACTGCTTCCCAGAACAGGAAACCTCGGTGACCGAGATCGCTTATCTGGGAGAACATGCACAAAATATTTGCAATTGTTGCTCCGAAGGAGGCTTGGCTAACGCTTCGGAGTTCGCGATGAGCCGGCAGTGACGATGTCAGGGTGACGAGGACGTGAAGGAATTGTTCCCTGTATTCCTGTGGCATCGAAGATCCCTTGGCGCTATCATAAAAGGTTTCCCAGCGCCGAATAATGTCTGCGCGGCTAGAGTGCACCAAGCTTCCCGTATGATGGTCGAGGTTAACTTGCAACCAGCTATTGAAGCTCACAATTTGATCGAACACGATTGCTTTGACGCGCGCGGATGTGTCGCTTGACAGCAACCGCAATGTCGTCTCGAGGAGAGGTCGAAGATCACCGACCTCCAGCCAGTCCTTGAAGACTAGTGAAGGCGCCACGCGTTCCAACACCTCAGGGTCTTTGGTTTCGGATACCAACTCAGCGTATTTCATGAGGGCTTCTTCTCTGGCTTCTTTTGCTTCTGGACTGAGCAAAACCTTTCCAGCTTCAGCAAAGACAGAGAAGCGATCCCCTGAACCCCGTTTACGCTCTAGAAGGCAAAGCAGCGCTACTGTTAGCGGTCCCTCGAATGGCGAATTTCTCACGCAAAGTGCATGAGCAATGGTCGCTAGAACCAGAAGCAACACGGAGACCGATAATACGATCGCGAAGTCCTCTGCCAAGGTTAAGACAGGAGCTGGCCCATCAAACGACTCTGACAACAGTCGCTGTTGCAGGAGAAATCCATATACGAAGAGGCCAATTGAACAGAGGAGAGTGCCATATAGGATGTATACGAGGGGTGGTAACCAGCGTTCGGACATCTTTTTTCGATCTTCATGTCGCATGGTGCGCTCAAGGTTGGTCTTGCCAGAAGGTATACTGACTAGCTTGCTGACCCACTGCCTGGCAAGCAAGCACAGAGCCGAATTGAGTATCTGAACAGGGAAAGAAATCAGCTGCGATACTCCCTGTGATCACTGAAGGGAGACTTACGCTGACTGTGAACGCCGAACTGTACAGGGCGCTTACCATCTGCATAGGTCGAGAAGGGGCGGGAGGAGATGGAGATGTCGCATTTGCGCAGTCCAGCGTAGCATTCGAGGGATTCGCTGCTGATGTATTTGTAGCATCAGTAGAGGTCGTTGACAGGCTTTGATTGGCAGGAACCAGGAAAGCCGTAACAACAGCTAGGAAGATGGCGCTCTTATGTTGGATCAGCGATGGATTTTCTTTTCCTAGGCACTGCACTCACAAACACCAGGGAAACATCCATGAAGCCTTTCCACTCCTCAGTCATTTCTCGCGTCCTTGACACGGCCGTTTCAAAGATTGCACCCCAAGTAGACTCAGCATGCCAAGGAGCCTCAGAACCGGACGATTCATCTGTCAGACATTAAGAATCTATAGATACAGCAATCAATCCAAAGCCTCACCTTTCGAAACGTTTCTCTGCAAAGCTTCCAGACAGGCTGTCTGCTTTTCGAGGAGACGGCTCTGCCTCTCCAGCACCTCAATCAATGATCGACCGAGCGAGGACCCAAGCAGGCTTTCCGCATCGTCTTCAGAGGACGAAGACATGGAAGCTGCTGTGAGACAGGATGAGAACCCCGCTGGTGGCTGCACTAGTTCGCAAAATAAAATAGCTGTGGCTGCGCTTATAGGGTCCGCTCACAGTTTCATGTTCGATAACAATCAGCCCTTGCCTACTACTGTCACCATTTGAGGCTCGTCAGGTTTATAAGTTGCGTAACTGGCTGGCCATAGTGTATACTCTGTTGAGTGTCTGAATCGTGTTCACATTAAACGTCGACGAAGAAAGTCATGCTGAAAATTGAGCGCCGGGATTTAAATTCCGACGATTTCGCGATTATAATTAGGGTACATGTGTGCCTCTCTTGAGCGTTACGAATACAAGGAAAGATTACTCCAGGGATTCTAACTGAATTGGACTTGCTTCGCAAATTGCTATCCAAAAACTAGCTTCAATCTCGTTTTGGATCCTCCAGATCAGGCTGTTCAGTACGTTCTGAAAACCATGGCCAGCGTCGAATGGCCACTCGTTTCGAAGGTGAAGCATTATTGACTTCTGCAATGGAGGGAGGTGCTGGAGCTACTACCACTGCCACATCCGTCCCACCGACAATCACCTCCTCCAATTTGACGGCCGGCAGATCTGCAACCCAATCAGTAAAGGATAAGCCATGAGGAAACAAACAAACAGACCACTGATCGTCGAGAGATACTCCCGAGCGCGTTCTCGAGTGATATCGTCGGTGGAACCCTGCCGATACCCAGAAATGCCCGCTAATCTGACATCCAACCACTCCTGGTGCGCACACAAATGAAGAAACATGGAGAGGGACCTCTTGTCGGAAATATGATCGACGCCACAATACTCAATCCAGTCCATCAGTGTATGGCTGTACTGCTCCCACTTATTAGGATGCGCATCTCGACACGCGAGCTCCAGGATTCTGGACAGGTCAAGGTCCGCTGAAGCTGGTATGTGAGATACCGACGGATAGATATACTGGAGGAATTCGATGATATGTAGATAATCCCCAAGCTTTCCTAGGTGTCGCACGTGGGACAGGAAATTAGAGAGCGCCAGGAGGACGGCGGGCTCTCTTCCCTTGATCAACTCGGGGGCGACATTCGAGCGAGTCCACTCGAAGTAAGGCTGCGCGAGGATGGCTCGCAGTATTCGGAAACGTAGAACCTCAGGGAAAGACTGGTCACTCGATGAGATTCGGGACGCGAATGATTCCAGAGCTATACGCAAGATCTCGCGACGTTCGCCCACCACGTTATCCGTGTCAAAAGAACACAAAACTTCCACAACGGCATCCTGATAAACGTGCTCGCCTGTTTCAGAGAGGTCTTCGTTGTCTTTGAAGAGGGATGTCACGCTGACAAGGGCCTTGAAAAGTGTTTGCTCATGCTCCGTGCTCAGCCTATAAACTTCGTTGTAGAGGTCATAGATGAGAGACCAAAGGATATCAATCCTGTTGGCGACGAAAGGGGCTACGTTGGCAGTGACCTTGTGATAATGCAACCAGCCGATGAAATTCGGCAAGAAACTGGCGATAGTGATTTTGGCGCGAAACGACGTGTCAGTTGCCAACATTCTGGAAATGGCGCTGATCCAGTTCACAAGGGAGAACGCTGGCGTCCAAGTTCTGCCCCAATTACTATCCAAGAAAGTAGAAGAAGCGCCCTCGAGGAAAGCCGGTTCCGTCGTATTGGTGACGAGTTGGCAACCTCGCTGCAATGCTTCATCGCGGGCACGAATAGCTGCCGGTGCGTCCCTCTCCTGTTCTGTTCCGAGTGCCTCGAATATGGCGTATTTGTCATGGCTTTTTCGCCAAGGTGCGATCAGCCTACGAATCGCTCTGGTAAATGGAGTCGCGAACGGAGATTCGGCATGCAACACAGCATGAAATATGGTGAGCCCGATTATGGCGATCACAAAGAGGGAAAGGAAAGTGCCTAAAGCGCTCGTAAAAGCCAGGACAGGGGCCCAAGCACTGAAGGAGTGCGCCACTGTCCACAACTGGTACAAAAAGCCGGCGATAAAGCATGCGATGGAGGCGAAAAGGGAGCTGTGGAGTGAATTGATGAGAGGCTCGAGCCATTTCCTCGCCATGGCCTTCCTATCTTCATGCCTCATGGTTCGTTCGAGGAAAGACTGTCCCGTGGGGGTTTTATTCAGACTTCTTGCCCATTGGCGGCCGAGAATGCAGACTACGGCGTTCAACAACTGTGCGAAGGATTCAGAAGATTTTGCAGAGGAATGAAAAGTCACTAACACTGATCACAAGGGCAAGGTAGAAGAACAGGCAAACGACTTGCGCGGAATTGGAAGGGACGGGCGGTTTCGATGAAGAGTCAGATTCGGTGGCATTCTGAAGGTTGATATGGATGACGACATTGCTAGCATTGGATACATTGATAGTCGGAGATGTATTACCAGAGGCGGAGGCCGTCAATGCTTGCGTGGCCGGGACCACAAATGCAGTCACTACCGTCAGGAATAGGGCAATCTGGCAACGATTAGAAATTGGTCAGTGATGGTCTCAGGCTTGCAAAATGACATACGAAGATCAACGTGGCATCCATCCCGTCCATCCATTCCTCTGTCAACTCTTTAGTTTTCCCAGTCGCCGTTTTGAACAGTGAAGCCCAGGTCGGCTCGTGCGTCCAGTTCGCCCTAGTGAATGGTTGTTCGCCTATAAATTCAACGTTAGACGTCTAAGTTATCATGACAGCGATTGGGACGTCACCTTTCAAAGCCTCCTTCTGCAGAGTTTCAGTGTGAGCAGCTTGCTTCTCCGCCAAAGCCAGTAGCTTTTGAAATAATGGAGATTCAAACATGTCCACATATTCGTCGTCCGCTTGTGAGGAGTCTTCAGCGTCTTCAGGATGAGGCGACATATCGGTGTGAGGGTAGTGTCCCAACACTAGAAGGTACGAGGGGAGGTGAGGTCGACATGCTTTATTATGCTGTTTTCTTGACCGTTACGACTCCGTTACAGCTTCCGTTACGCTGCACAGCCATAGACACTCTGGACTTTGAAATCCCGCTCGGCGATCTCGGTCCACAGCCTCTCCATCACTTTCCTTCGAGGATATCAAGAATAAAAACTCTCAGAAATTGCATTTAGCTCAGGCTGAAATTTTTATCAGATTCCTTCGATTCGCAACTCTTTCCGTGCGTCCACATCTCATCCTGGCGCCATGTGGGCTATCTCGTCTCTTGAATGTTGATTCTGTATTTTTAATGACGATGCCTATCGGGAGGGCTGCCCACTATCAACAGTATCATTTAAGGAGCTAAAAACACTGGGAAAAGCATTCTGTGGACTACTGATATGCTTTATCTCCATCATACAGATCTCAGGCGCCATTCCCAAGGAATCCCAATGGATCAACACTCATAATACGAAATCTGCCTGTAGCTCTGCGATTCACATTCGACGGAACAAAGATCGTACCCTCTATGGTAAAATTCAAGCTCTTCCGACTGTGAACTCTACCTTCTCCTACTCACGCTCCTGCTCTTTCGGAAGCATTTCTCGTGAGTTCGAGAAACCGAGATGAATTGGGTGTATGATGTACCGGGGCTTGGAGAATCGCGAAAATCATAAATCAATATCGTCGGTGCTCCCTCCAGGTCAGAGCATCCGCCTCTTTTGGGTCACACCCTCGATTCACTGGCACTTCGGGGTCCCATTCATAACCGCAGTATCTCTTCGAGCGCCTGCCAATGAAGTTTTCATAATTCAAATGTGCCTCTTCTAGGGCTGGGTCGGGGCATTCTTTTCTCATCTGCATCTGGATGCCTTCCTGAGACATATGCGATATTGGGTATGTTGAACAGTACTATGTTCGCGCCTCGAACCTGGACCTCTGAGGTCATCGTCTATCCTTATTCAAGATGCATCATCCCGCGATCTTTTCTTACCGCCCCTTCTAAGAACGTGTTGCGATTTTATGAAAGTACTGCGCCGACACGTTATTAAACCCTGGTCTTCTAGTAAAGCAGGTAAATCTCACTCCTATCATCCTACCGTCCATTCGTAACTTCATTGCCGACTTCGTCAGCTTGCGGGCACCTAAGAAGACGCCGGATAGCAACTGGTTGCTTTCAATTCCCACCAGGCGCACACCCTTTCTCAACTTTGAATTGTTTGCTTGTTTGTTGATCAATACAGACCCCGTGCTACTTCCCTTCCATGCCGAGCTTCAAGGCATGCCTGAGAGGCGCATGCTGTGTGAGGCTATCTTGGTTCTCGAGAGCGCCAATGCAATTCGCGGGCTCTTGAATAAACACCGGATGTCTTAGAACCCTGAACCTGACGCGACTACGAAGGCCATTGGACGATGAAGGATTGATCCGATGTAAAGCGTGAGTTTTGCGAAGCTGCTGCCGAACACGTTGTCGGTGGCATTGGACTGGTGTGGGATGCGGAATCTGAGCTGCTCTGTGGCGGCGCTCTACAAAGGCCGGGCCAGAAAGTGAGTATAAGAAGGCGATTTCGACGATCAGTTTCGAACATCAGAAAACATTCTGATCTCAGCTTCAACAATGACTGAACCGTCTGATTTTACCATTCCGGAAGCGACGTTAACGAACTATGTCATCACTGGTATCCAGGAGGGTCGTGGGCCGCTTCCTGATCAAAAACCTCTTCGCCAAGAGATAAACGCCTGGGCCACTAATCCAGAGAATGTCGACCAAGTTAATCTTTTCCTTCTGGCTTTGGCTCGATTTCAAGCGATCCCGTACGACGAAAAACTCTCTTACTTCCAAATTGCCGGTAACCCCGATTGCCTGACGATGTTTGATTATTCTTGCTCATGGATCTCAGGTATACATGGCTTGCCTTTCAAGCCATGGGACGAAAAGACCGAGAGTCAATCGCCGGAGACTCGGAATGGATACTGTACGCACAACAGCATTTTATTTCCCACTTGGCATCGACCCTATCTCCTTCTTTACGAAGTAAGTGTCAACTTTCGAGTTATGCAGCTTAATTGATGAGATGAAACGTACGACAGCAAAGGCTCTACGAGATCATGGTCAAAGATATCATCCCGACACTTCCAGGTGACCACGACAAGTTGATTGCTCAGGCCCAACAGTGGCGCCTGCCATATTGGGACTGGGCAGTCAAGAATGCCGACGTTCCAGACATTGTTCGCTCGCCTAACATACAAGTTCTGACGTCGACCGGCCCGACGGTTATACCAAACCCTCTTCATGCATTCCGAGCACCAGGACCCATGGGAGACTATGACATAGAGGCTGTCAAAGTAGATACCGGCCGCAATATATTTCTTCTACCGGTGAGTATCAATGGCCCGATCTCTATCCACGACATTGATACTGACGTTAGCTGTCATTAAATAATACTTATTAGTTCAACATTGCCAAGGAGACCAGCAGATATCCCCCCTATTGGCCGCCCGAGCCGGAGAAACCAAAAGCTTCAACTGTGACTGCGTGGACGGAAGGCGTTAGGTTGGACGACAATATCACCGATGCACTTCGTGGAGCAGACTGGTACAACAACCCAAAGCCCGAAGATCCTGAAAAGCCCGAGCCCCCTAAATATCCGAACGACATTGGCGAGGTGGTATATCGTCTGTTCACTAGGGAATATTTTTCGAAATATTCGTACTTCGCATCAACCAATTACGAAAAGAACGAAGAGGCGGAAGATCGATTGGCTGATTTCCTCTCTCTTGAAGCCATCCATAAGTACGCACAAATACATTGTTTAGTGACACGCTTAACCGAAACCTTTTCATTCTTACTTGTAGCAACCTTCATCTTTGGCTAGGGGGTGGTGGGCCCAGGGACAAATCGGAGAGTGGCCCAGGACATATGAGCATCGTTCCAGTGGCTGCGTTTGATCCTATTTTCTGGCTTCATCATAAGTAAGATTATGTTTTTGATCTGACTACAATTTCTATTGATACCTTGTCTTTGCCCCTCAGCAACATCGATCGATTGTTTGCAATTTGGCAAACCTTGAATCCGAATTCATGGTTCTCCGACCCCTCCGAGCAGTTGGAAGACCCAAAGGGTAACTGGTCCACTGCTCCTCATACCATTCCCACCCCCAAAACTCCCCTGGCCCCTTTCCACGATGGCCAGGGCACTTACTTTGACTCAGACAAGGTTCGCGATTGGTTAAAATTTGGCTATTCATACCCAGAACTGCAGCCATGGCGCTTCTACGTCAATGGTGTTCTCGACGAGCAAGAGTACATCAAGCACATCTTGGAAGAAGTCAAAATTTTGTACGGCGGCCATATTGTAGAGACCTTTGCTCGCACATTTAACGAAGAGAAACATGAAGACTATATTGTTAACGTTGAATACGAAAGGTCGCTTTCATATGATGCTTCTGACGCTTGAAATCTACTAATATCTCTCTGGACAACAGATTTGCTCTCAACGGCGAACCATTTGTCATTCATATCTTGATCGCCAACAGCAAAGTCGGTCAAGTTTCGAACTTCTCGTCGCCTTTGGCTTCCAATGCATGCCCAAATTGCGAGGTACAGCAACAGGATCATGCTCTTTCTACCGGCCAAGTTCCCATTACCCATGCCTTATTCCATCAACTTACGGAGGGCGACACCAAGTCCTTGGCAGCCGGTCCCGGTGGACGGCTCAAGTTTGGCAGAGATGTCATCAAAAGACACTTGAGGCCAGACTTTTATAGCGGCCTTCCGCAAACCGACCGTCCGAAAGAAGGTTTGCACTGGAAGGTCACGAATGTAGGTGATTAGATCTACGAGAAAGCAAAGAAGTACTAACGTATCTTTGGCGCCGTTTAAGCTTTACGGAGAAGAAATTCCACGTGAGGCCATACCTTCCGTTAAAGTCTCATTCGCACAGGGGATGGCGCAACATTTTCGAGGAAAGGGGGTTATTTCTAGCTACGGAGAATATACCCTGTGGGATGAGATTACGGAGGGACTCTGATCCTCTGCTTGGAAGCTCGATTCTCTCGCAGTACCATTAACATAGTGCTGCGTGCTATCTCAGCCGTTTTGTTGAAATCATTGATTGTTGACATGTTCTGAAAAGTCCGATGTATTCGTCTTTACTCTCTGCTGTGTGACAGCCTGCGTGAGAATTTTTTATCCATGACATGGATGGCATGTATCCCTGTTGCAGAGTCCGAGTTCAAGAGTCGAAGTACCTGATTCTTCTACAACTGAGACCATCCGTGGTCCTCCAGAGCTAAAATTCCTGCTAAAAATCGTCTGTTGAGTACCGGTGGGCGCCTATCGCGTCAGGTGTGCTTTTATCTCGGAGCTCCCTTCTCAAGTAGGTGCCGAAGTCCCGATTGCTTCCGCGGTCAACATCGCGATATCCCGAACCGTGATTTCCCAAGTTGTTTCCTCAAATCACGAAGTAAGAAAGCGACTCTTCCATTCGCTGCTATATTAATCGCTGACGATCGCTTTCTCCCTTCACCACTTCCATTACAGCTCAGAGCCTCAGCCATGATGAATGAACATTCAAGCACAGTAAGGTCATCGATGATTACATCTACCAGACAAAGGGCCGACCTTCCATTATTTGTCTGCTGAGAAAGAAAAGCTCATGATGTTTTGACCTAGCTTTAGTATTCACGCCGACTGTCTACAACCCCCAGACCACCGGCCGAATCAGTGGAAGGCTTGTCCATGAATTCTCTTCGTGCTTTGAAAGGAAACGACGCGAGCACACCCACCTGAAGTCTTTTGCTTCGCCCATACCCAGAAATTCGGTTTGCGAGCTCAGTGGTGGATGCATGCGCGTCTTGTCATTGTGCTTAAATGGAGATCGCCGCCGCAGTAGCCCCGTCGGCTATTTTTTGATGTGACTGTGACTGACACGAGGCGAATTGTCGAGACCACTCTTTTTGCTTTGTCTTGTCAACACGTTTTCCAAGGTGCCATCCTCTTTTTCATAGTACGGTTTGATGTGAAATCTTGAGAAGGGGCGACTGAAGGCCACATAACGTCCGTGAATCGGACCTCAGGTTGGCGGGTATCGTCATTAGATAGCAGTGATCGATCTTGGCCAAGGGCAAGACAAAGGGAGAAGAATCGTCGGCGAGAGGATAAGGCGATTGATTGCGTCTTGCTATGAGTCTCTGGGAAGAGAAGACGAGGGAGAAAACGCTGGAGGCGGACGTGGAGCATTAATTCAAGATCGATAAGGATCGCCCCCAGCGAAAAAGAGAAAACGAGTGCACCAAGACGTCCAAAGACCCAAAGAACACGATGCTAAGCTGAGAAAAATTGTCAGAAAGCCCTAGACTGTCAAAAGAGAGCCTACAGCCTTGAAAAGTAGGCATGGGCGTCGCTCGGCCGTTTTTTGGGGCTTTGTGCATGTTTGTGCCTTGATACGCCTATATAAGAGCGGACGTGGCGACGCCCCTCCTTCTTCGGTACCACCATCAGCAACTCGTTGTCGACACATCGTTAAACAACTACTCACCTTCGTCAATGCCTCACATCACTTCCATTGGACTGTCATCATGGCAGCCAAAGCCAATCAAGATAGGCAACATTTCGACGGCTATGTCGGCCCTCTCTGATAAGCACCGACCCAGAGGTAAGGCAGAATAGTCCACGACATTCGACCACAAGCTGACGATTGTGTCTGATCTCCAGCCCGGTTCGGAAAACCGTGCACTGAGCAACCCACTAGGGCCCAGACCATCATCGTCGAGGACAGTGAGATGTCCTCCGACGTTGAGGACGACGAGTCCTCCTGCTCCTCTTCCAGCTCGCGGGAGTCCACTCCCGAGCCTGCCTCGCCTCCTCTCTCCATCCCTACCTTGGTCACCACCTCCCCCGTCTCGGCCCCCACCCCTGTCGCTGTCGATGTCCCCGCGCCCACTCCCGCCCCCGTCGCCACCTCCATCGTCACTCCCATCGCCCCCGTCACCTCGTCATCTCCTTCGTCGAGCTCCTACCTTCCATCCAAGGCGAAGAGCGCATCGTTCACGGAAAAGGTCCTTCAGCCCATCTGGAATGCAGCGCAGCGGGAACGTCTGGCCAATATGAGCCACCCCCTTGTAGCCCATCTCCCAGTGAAGTTCCGGCACGCTTGCATGAAGCGCATCAAGGAGGACGCTGCCCGCAAGGGCTTAGAAGTGTCGGCGACCAAGGCCTTTGTCAAGGCCAGCGCTGATGCGTTGGTCAAAGTCATGGCTGGGCTCACTATTCAAAACGTCGATGAGATCGACGCATTGACAGCCGGCTTTAACGCCCTTGACCTGGCTATCCGCCGGGCATATGTTCGAGACAATGACATCGCTGATGCGATGGGACGCCTCTGCATCAACGTGGACATCGGGAGTCCAGTCGTCAGCACTGACGATGATAGCGGATGTGAGGGCGACACGGAGTCTTCCCCACGGAAGCGGAAAGCGAGCCGTCGCGGCGACGACGACGACGACGACGAAGGTCGTCGCTCTTCCAAAAAGGCCAAGGCACCAGCTACTCACCGCGACTAGCTCCTCCCTCTCTCCCTGATCATCGTCGCTGCATCGTCATCTCCTCTTCCAGTCCCATACCCTCCTCTTCTCTCTCTCTCTGTGTTTTCTCTCTTCTCTGTTTTCTCTTTTCTCTTCTCTCTCCTCTTCTCTGCTCTCGTCTCATCTCTCAACTCTCTTACCCTGTACTTTTACTTCCCCTGATCATAGGATCGTGGCTAGTTTCCTTTTATCTGCTCTCTTGGCTCGTGCGTTTGTCGTCTGCTTCCCGTGTATTTTCTCGCTCTGCGTTTGTCGTCTGCTTCTCTTGTAAAAATTGCATTGATTTGCGCGGGCTACTTCTCGAGTGAACGTGAATACGTGTGATTGTGATAATTAGCATCGTCAAGCTCAAGGCCATGGAACGCCATGGAAGGTCGTCGACGACGGTGTCGGCGTCGGCGTCGGAGTCGGTTTCGTCGTTGTCGATGTCCGCCGCATTCGTCTTCTTCACGACCACGACTACGACCACGGACCTGCGTCCCATTGTTCTTCCTGGTTCACGTATTCTAGTAGGATAAAACGTATCGATTCATCAGCGCACACGTCTTCATCAATGAAATTTTCGCTTACAGAGATCATGTTCGCGCCCGACGCGTATCGTGCCACATCGACGACGGATCAACCTTCAATCCTGGCCACGGCAACAGAGCCTCTTGCAGAATCAGTGCGTGAAGTTCCTGAGTGAAAGATATGGCTGGGATCATGTGTTCATCGCGCACTGCCATCGCAACGGTGAGCACAATCGTCGATGATCCCTTTTCGGGCGTTGCATGGCTCACCTCTCATCCCAGAGCTTCTGTTAAGCCATATATCGCAAGAACATAAGTCTGTTCATCGGTGCCACGTATCGGAACCATCGCGATGATCGTCGATCTCGACCAACCTCGGTCAATGACCTGACCAGGTGTCGACGAACAAGCCCCAACTCTGTCCGTAACTCTTCCTTGCTCGGCTATCCGGGTTCGAACACGAAGATGACGATTCTCCTCGTCGTCGTGTTCGTCTACGTCACCCTCCAATATATACGAGCCAAGCACGACGATTGTCACGACAGAGTGGCCCCCAACGCGAGTCGGGGTGATTATGAGGAGATCACTGAGACACCGTCATTAGACCACGACGACGACCTTGGCCCTCCGTCTGTATGACCTGCGCCCACAAATGCTTGGTGAGAAAGCTTATCACACGTCTCGACAAGAACGGCCGACACGACGTCTTCTAGGACCGGAGTGGACCACAGAGGATGCGTTAGAAGCGAAGGGAAAGATGGTCAAACGTCAGATGAGTTTTTCAACCCCGCCCTCCACCACATCCTATCAATGGATATCGACAGGTCGTTGAAATTCGTTCGCGGGCGCCTAAGTCCATATGCCAGCGATCTGGCAGGAATTTCTTTTAGCCACAGGCTCGGCGGACCCAAGAGCAAGAAGCTCAGAGATCAGATGAGTCTCTTAAAGCCTCGTACAGTCGTCTCCTGATAATAAATATCGGACAGGCCGACGAAATTTGCTCACGGGGGCTTGTGTCGAGGTTCAGTCGATCTTAGAGAAATCTGAGATATCCATGGGCGTGATGTGCAATCCAAGAGAAAGAAGCTCAGAGATCAGATGAGTGTCCCTACGCCTCATACAGCCAGATTCTGACCATGAATATCGTCAGCTCGTTGGGTCCGCTAGCGGGCGCCTAAGCGGATGTGGAAGCGATGTGGAAGAAATCCAGTATATCCAAACACTCGGCCTACGCTTCAAGAGGAAGGACGTCAGGGGGAAATGAGTGTTTCAACTTCTTATAACATCGTTTGTTGTTGATCAACATCGGGCAGGCCGTAGAAATTCGTTGATGGGCGCTTAAGTCCATGTGCGAGCGAAATGACAAGATACTGGGATCTGAAAGCCATAAAAAGGCCCGGTAGACGTCCAACAATCCCTGCTCGTGGGCTTGAATGATATTTCTGCGCCACGAGCTGGAGTAACGGTGTTCCTCTCAACTCGGGATATATTTAGGGACGATCTCATCGATCAGGCGACCAGCCGTCTGTTCGCAGATCGAATGGACCATCGGCCATCGTATAGGGCTCTCAGGTATGTCATGCGTATTGATGATACGCAGAGCTATCATTGAGTTTGTTAGATGGCATATTAATTTCCTGCTTAATCGCGGGCGCATGTGCTTACCTAATCACGCCACGTAAGCACCATCCCAACACTCCATGCTCAGCGTCGAGCGCCGAAGGTGGTCATTCAGCCATTAAGACGCTGTGAGTCCAGTTCCAGTTCGAGCGTATCGTCATTATGCTGACTCGTGCATCCCTTTCAATCCGAACGCCCATATATAGGACTCCAAGCCAATGAGCGAATAGACGCTCTGTGTGTGCTGGTAAGTAAGAAAAGATTGTGCACGATTTTTGGTAGTTCGATGGGGTCTTCCGGGGGTCGCAAGTCCTCTTTTGAGCCGTCCCGTAGGGGTAACATTTGGACGAGGTATTCTCCTCTTGCGATTGCCGTGGTAAATCCGGATACTGTAGTGGCGCACCACGACACAGATGTGTGCGGCGACCTCTTGAACAAGCCTCATATTTCAGTTTCTTCTAACAAATTTCTTTAACTTCAGAAGCTGTTCAGGAAGAAAGTTGAGTAAGAATGGTGAGTCTTCTACGAATCAGCGTCTTTGGGGATATGACTTACTGATGCGAATTTTCGACTTCTGTCCACGATTCGGAGCGCATGGTATTTTTGAAATGCAGTTCATGCATCCCTGAGACATTTCATGCAATTTTGTTGCAATCCAACGGTGAGGAGAGTCGCAATAACGCTAGGAATGGATCGAAGATCGAGTCGCGGTTGGTGCACCAGATTCTTCGAAAAACGTTATGATAGCGTCGGAGCGCATGCATAGAGACTACATCGTCGCAGAACGAGGGTTTGTTGGTTCCGAAATGCCATCGGTGATGAGTAGGAGCTTTGTGGCGATGCCGAAATTCAGAGTATTCAAGCGTCGAAGCGTGCCCGACGGCACAAGATATCGACCGGGGTAAATTTCGTAGATCATCTAAAGTCAAACCAGGCTATTTTCAAAGGTCAGTAAGTGTTCTCGACATCGGTGACATAGGCCACGTTTCATCCACGACTTCGCACTCGCGAAAATACTCACAATTCTCACTCTCCTCCTATCCGGTCCGGCAAAGTAGCTCGATTAGCTGTTCATTCGTAATATACCAGATTGTTAGGATGCCACTCGGTTTTAGAGATCAATAGTGTGAATCTGTTCTTGATCAAAGCAGCGGATGTGAGGCGAGCGGCGTGCCAGATTTTGGGGGTGTCTTTTCGTAGTCCGCCAGGAGCACCATCACTCGTTCCACTCAGGGTCATACAACCGTCCACTACACTTCGCTTCGGACACTGGTGCGCTACGATCTCCTACTGCATACGAAATTATGGTCTCGCTTCAGACATCAATTTCCGGACTGACTGGCTTTTTATCGTGCTCGAAACTCCCCGGAAAGTAATTTGCTGAGCTGGAAATCGATAAGCGAGAGTGAAGCGAGATAGGGGGTGTGCTTGCGGTGGTGGTTGCGCTATGACCTCCAGCAAGTTGAGTACGCAATGTCCAATCTTTATCTAACCAAACGGTTTACAGTATTCAGAAAAACACTTTCCAACAAGATGAAGCACAAACGGAACGATGAGCAATTCTTCCAAAGACATGTGCCGCTTGGACACTCGATTCGGCACTCAGGCCTGCTACTGGTGTGGTCTCCGAGACGTTTGTCTCATGGCTTCGAATATCGCAAAAGCCCAGGTGCGTATTATTTTCAGATTTGGTGCAAATTTTGTGCTATGTGACCGTCTATTTCAGCTGTACCACCCAATGCCACACTCACAAGCCGAAGTGCTACCGAGCCCTCCAATCATCACATCCTCTACACTTGCCTGTACAATTTATCAAAGCGCAACTCACAGTAACTTACTTCAAAAGATACCGTGTCGTAATTCTGCCCATCCCTCCGAGCCTTGGTGGACTCAGCATTGGTCGACACTGTCAATTTCAGCCCCGCTATACCCTCCATCTTCTTGAGACAACAGAAACATCACTATCCAAACACCATACCTGCCATATCCATCTTTTCCTCGCCGACCAACCGCATCCGCCTCGATTATCAGCGTTACATCTTGGTTGGCGAAGGAATTTTGTTCTTTCTAGGCGACCTGCCAAAGCTCAAAAGTAAAACAGATCACAGCTCGCTTATTCTTCCTGAAAGTTCTATAGCGAGAGATCTATGATCGTTCATCAAATTATGTCGTCTCTCACCGTCCTGCTCTTGTCCTGTGGACAGCCTCAAACTGGGTACCTCCCGACACTGTCAATTCACCCATAGAATGAAACACCGCCTATCTCCCTGTGAGGATCAGGAACTCGAACGTCGTATTCATGCCAGCATCACAGTATCCTGGTTCTTCTGCCATCCGGCACTCGCACGTCTGCTGGCTGCGCGTCTTTCTCCTGGTGCTCAATGAATTTACTTGTGCATGCGATTCGCTCGCGCTGTGACTTCGACCTGGATCATTGGCTGAGGCCGAATACGTATCTCTTGGGCCGTTCTCGAACGCTACGACCGAAGTAGCCATCCGGCTTCGAGGCTCTACAAAAGGTCTCATTCGATCTTGTACTATTCAACTACAGACCGGATCATAACCAAGTCAAGCTCGGAGACTAATAACGGTCGACGAATCTCAATTACATCGCCAGACTGCCCGAGTCTCCCACCTTAACTTTCTCCTGATCGGTCTGTCAACTCGAATATTTTACGTTCAATTTCTACTCGGCATCTACATCAAGGCCTCATGCGAAAGTAAAACATCAATCGACGATAAACCCCCTAAATATGCTTTCGACCATCTTCCAGCATGTTCTCTCCTCATGACCTATGGCTTGTACATATACTACAGTGCCGGAGCTGGAGATAGCTGACTCACTAACTTCAATCTCATCTCCTTTGGCTATATCGACGTACCTCATGCTCTCTTTCACTTCTCATTCTCGTTTCGTTCTCATTCTCGGAGCTTCGGGATTTACTACTCCGAGTCCATAGTGCTTATTCAGACTGAAGTGTAGTAGCATATGCATACGTAGCAACTCGGATTCGGAGAATAGCAACTTCATTAATACATATCCGAATCTCGACTACATTCTCATCTCATCTCCTAAGCTAATATCCAATACGACATCAACATCATTACCATGATCATTACAGCAGTAGTGCTAATAGGAATGACATCCGAAGTGATCCGATAACGATCTCATCTCCTCTGTAGGAATAGCACGATAGTGACGTATCTCTGACCTTACTCATTCTCCACAACGTCGCCGTCGACTGAGCTCATACCTTCATTGTACTCCAATACTCTCACCACCTGCTCCCACCATTGACAGGACTTGCCGCTTTCCCATCTCCAAACCATCCGGCGACCACGAGCTCTCTCGGCGGAAGCAAAATTAGCAAAATTATCAAATCAAATTATCAAATTCCTATCGCATAAGCTAGCTCAAGCCCAAGCTCCCACGACCGACCCTCGTCATTTTCTTCGACTCACTCGACGCGACGCGTCTTGCACCTAATCAGATAGGACCATCGACACGAAGATCAATTGTGAGAATAGAAGGATAGGATGAGCGATTCGACGAGTTTGAAGAGACAATTGAAGATCAAGACGGGCGTCGTGTCGAGGTACATCCATCCATTTCTTTATCCCAGGACCTCGCTGATTATCCTGATTTGACTCATTCCTTTTCCCGATTTTTGACAATCGACGATTGACTATGCTCGCATCCACCTCCGATGTCGACGCGCAGACTCATGCGCGAACATCAAATGTATCGCACAGAAACTGAAGATCTTAAACGAAGAACGGACAAACTGGTCGCAGAAGCAGGCGACGAATGGCATATCAAAAATAGCGTACGTCCCTATCCTCACTTGCTCTCACTTCATCCACATCTCGTTCGTTCGCATGTCTTTTATCTGCAAGCGAGGGAGTTGATGCATCGCTGCGATCTGCGAGTACGATGACTCGCTTCCGGATATTGAGTGCATTTACTAAATGCATATATGCTATGTCTATATGCATCCACGTACTCTCCTCTACTCTCCTATCTAATCCATCCTTTCGTTCCCCTCCTCCCTTTCCCGACCTTGACGTTAACGCAAACTGACTCCATCGCATCGCGTAGCGCAACATGGTCGAAGAATCCAAAAAGATGATCGTGGACACACAAGAAAGACTCGGAAGCGCAGTTGCCGATCTTCGCGAACTCTACGTCCGTCCCCCTTTCCCTTCGCTTCATCCTTACTGTGAGAAGACTGACTGGAGTCATGATGGTGGTGTTGGTGCGTTTAGGTGTCGTTACGATCGGATAGCAGCGATGGGATCAATGAGAGTGATGAGCTCAGACAGGCTGAGGGTGTTCTCGAGTTGGCGAGTACCTGATCCGCGCGAAGATAGGAGGGAGGGACTTCTACTGGTAGCAGCGATTGGGCCATGGGTTGTGGGTTGTGGTTATGAGACGGTGGTGGTACGGGTACTGAGGCCAGTACCGAATCAGGCCTGGGGCAAGGGGTTCGGTAGCGGTGGCACCAGGGTGCTATAGACTGATGGTGCCATGGAGGCATGGCATACACGAGGATCACGGAGGGTGAATACAGTCCGGTAGCACCTGCTATGCTGAATAGACGATCCACTTGTATTGCATTTTGCTTAATCTCGGCCTTGAGCTTGGTGCATTTTGTTCTTCTTTTCGATCAAAGCTTCGTAAATACTCTTCCACGCATCTCTTTCAACTCTGCATTCCTGGAAACCCTGTGCGATGCTAGCGTCGCTTCCGGACGTTCGATCGTCTTGATGACTCGTCGAGTTCGGATTTGGCGGATGCGGATTCTGGTGCGAGGGTGGTTCTTCGTCCGCGCTAAACGCCTCGGGAAGGCCTACGCCAAAGCTAGGGGGCACAAATCCCAAGGGGGGAGCGTTGATAGTGGATGGGGCAATTCTTGCTTTTCGGATATGAGCTATGGCTGTGCGGATGTTACCATGGATCGCCTGTGTGAAATACGAGGTTGCGAGTGAGTCAATCGATTAGTACTAGCATCAGCGAGCAGCGAAGGACAATAGGCCAGCCACGGCAACGGCAACGGGCGCTGAGGGGGGAAGCAAGCTGGGGTGCTTAGATGATGTGATGTGCTCATGGACGCATTGGCCCATTGAGGCAGGTGCGGCGAGAAGGTAATGAGTCACTCACGTCGAGGCGTTCGAAATATTCGGAAACTTCGAGCACGAACTGTTCTGAGCGTTCTTCGCCGGGGGGGAGAGCAGCAGAGGGGGAGTCTGTTTGGGGCAGGGTGAGCAGGGCAAGACTGCTGGATGCGAGGCCGAGGAGACGGGCGATGTCCTGGATACAAAGCGATGAGCGTTGATTGGTGATATATTTGAAATAAATACCGTGTCGACGGCAGAGAGAGCGTGTATTTGTCGAGCAGCAGCAGATGCGTCCATCTCGGAGTGCTATAGTGCTGCTATACGCTTCCAGCAAGAGCAAGAGCGTTGCGCTGCGGATGACTGTGCTCGGGCTGACGTAATCCCTGATAACGCCGGAGCCGAGTCGATGCCGGCTGGATGAGTTATAGCCCGTCTCGTCTGAGCGATCAGCCATTTCCTTTCTCTTGCTCCAACCACGACCACGACCGCCATGAACGCAGACCGCATCCGACGCACCCGTCTCGACGCTGCCCAGCTCGACCTCCTCGAGCACTCCTTCGCCCTCGACCCCATGCCCTCCATTGACGACCGCAATGCACTCGCGGACCAACTCGGACTGTGCGTTGTTCTCTCTATTTTCCCTTGTTCGCCCCGTTCATTTCCATTTTTATTATGCAGCGACACAAAGAAGGTCTCATCGTGGTTCCAGAATCGTCGTCAGAAGATAAAGCATTCCGCTTCCGATATAAATGCCACCCAGTCATCGACAACAAAGCAACTCGACGCCCCTCTGCCACACCCAGCCCCTGCCTCATTATTATCCGGCACCGACGACCACGACAACAACAACAATATAATCATTCCTTCTAGCAACTTGTCAATAGCAAATAATAATTCAATTTCCGCATCCCGTGCCACTCCGTCTCTCTCCGGCTATATCTACCACCGTCCAAGTCATCCACTCAGCCCACCAACTTCACCGCAAACCACCACCATCTCTCCACAGCATCGGCAGCTACAGTTAAAGCTCGAACACCAAGAGCCAGACTACTACCACGATCAAATGCCCTCATCACCAGCAGCATCCTCAAAGACGTATTCCCCCCCTCCTCCATCTGAGGCGTCGTCCAATGCCACTCACGCCCACCACTCTCCAAACATGAAAGCGCCCCATCAGCGCACATCGACTCGTGCACGATCTGCACGACAGGCCTCATCATCTGCCCTTCCACCCTCTGCCACTCCTATCCCCTCATCACTCCACAATCATCAGCGCGATCCCGATGCGAAACTCACTCGTGTCAGACTTCAGCCTTATCAACTCGAAGTACTCAAGAGGTATTATGCTCATGATACGAATCCGAGTATGGAGAAGAGGATGGAGATTGGTGTTGAGGTCGATATGCATGTTAGTCGGGTGACGAATTGGTTTAGGAATCTTAGGCAGGCGGAGAAGACGAAGAAGAAGTCTTCGTCGGGGACGGGCGCAGGGGCGAGGAAGAGTGAGGCTATGGACGACGACGAGGCTGACGACGCCTCTGAGGCTTCTCAGTCTGTTCCACCTACGACTGCGCCTTCGCACTTTACCAAAGGCCGTCTCACCAGGAACTCGCAGGCCGCGCATGACGACGCCCACGTCTGGGAATCTTTGTCTCCTTATCAGAAACCTTCCGTTCCGTCTCCATCTATCGAAGTCGAAGAGGATATGGATATAGACGATAACGACGATGAGGATGAAGATGACGAACTAGCTACTCCGGAGCCTACTACCCCTCCTCAACATCCTCATTCCCACCAGTCTCATTCTCACACTAACGCTCACACCCTCCCCTCACTATCGAACCTCATCCACGCCATCGACCAACACCCGACTCTCCCTCCCCTTCATTCGATACCAGGCTACGCACGCCCTCACCCCCTGGTCCAAGTCACATCGCCTTCCCCTCTCTCACATTCCCTTCCTCACGCTCGCGCTGCCGAATCCGCAGTCAGTGTCCGATCACCTGATTACTTCGCAGCATCAGGAGGAATAAATCATCACGATCATGACTCGGTTTCGGCGGAGGACTCCTATGCGGACTTTAACAAGGAAGATAAAGAGGGTGCACTGCTCTTACTCCACTTTGCCGGTATTCGAATCATGCCCAATTCCGTTCATCGCGATTCTCATGTCCACGAACATCATGGACATCATCATCGGGAGACGGGTCGATTGGTCGATGCGCTCTAATGACTCGACTCGACTCGATTCGTCGAGACGAGACTTATGTTATGTTATGTTCTTTTACTCTTACGGGATCTGGTTGAGCTTTATCTGTGTGAGTCACGCACCTTCCTCCGTCGTCGTTGGTGCAGAGATTGACCTCAATTCGATTTCGGCGATAGATATCTAACAATCTGTCTGTTCACCGTCATCGATCCTCGCATCAAGCTGTACAACCCACCATCCAATCCCATCCCCTTCCCATATAATTTACTCCTTACACTCATCCATTCGGACTTCTTACTTTATGCCATAGCCTTGTCTGTCTCAGTGTCTGTCAATCACGATCTCGAATCACGACCTCTTTTTACGTAGCGATTAGTTTTCCCCTTCTCCGTATATTATGCCTTTCACTTTCTCCTTCTGTCTCAGTTACTTGTTCCAATGTCGAACCCCCTACGTGTATCCTTGCTTTCTTCCATTTTACCTCTCGATTTGAGAATATTCTGATTATTCTCGTAGTAATAGTATAAATGCCTTGTAATCTCAAATTTCAATTCACGAACGTTCAAATTGTACCTGCTTTTCGATAATGTGAGATGCGTTGTTCGACTGATTGGGACCAGCATTGTGATATAGCAGATCAATCAACGTGATCATCAATGAAAGACAGACAAGGCATTTCGAAGACAAAGCAAGCTTCATGCAGTGCAGTGCATCAATTGCATTTGCTAATTGTAATTAATATGGTATATGAGATCTCGATCGTCGTTGTCCCACTACCTCGATACAATAAAGCTGGAATGCTCAAATTCGTCGACGTTGTCATTGTGCCTCCTTCGAGAAGCTGAATTGTAGCATGTATTGTATCTCACAAAGCCAGATCTGAAATGCACGGATCTTGTTCTTTCAACTTCCAAGACATTTACATTTGACGCTGACACGCCGCGCGGTAGCACATCGTACCTCAACCCTTCATGGCTTCATGCATGCATACAACATAGCATATGGCCTCAGCCATTAGACCCATTAGCTTGGCCAATGAACCCATTCTAAGCCCTGAGACCAGCGAATGAACGCATGCATGAACCTGAAGCACGTCCGATACTCCCTGATACTCCCTAAATTCCCGCGCACATACTTCCATATTCATCCTCCTCTCCCCATTCTCTTTCACGATTATCCAAATCCGAATCGATCAACGCTTACAAACATATTCATCACAAAGCACTCAACTCACATTCATGATCCATTACCCTCGGTACCCTCGGCAAGGATCTAGAACCTCCTAGAACGCATACACGGCCGGGTCTTCGACTTTCATCGTCTGGAATACTCTGGGCATTGGAGGCTGGAGATGAACGGAACGAGATTCTGCCATTCGTAAAGTGAGTATGACGTCACTAACAAAGCAGAAATGACTCCACCTGCAAAACTCGTATCCGAATGCTCTGTATGAGTGTATACGCAAGTTTGCATGGAAGGATCTTACCCGATATAGGACATATAGGTGGGGTATTGTGCTACCGCTCGGCGGCGCGCTCATTTGGCCATTCCCATTTCATCATCTCGATTTCGATTTCCGCATCTCGGAGCCGGCCGAAAAGAAGCAAATCGTAAGCGAAGAATGACGGAGAGAAGCGCGCGGGATCGGTGATCGGTGATGAATAAGCATGTTCTAAGTTCTTTGAGCTTACGTTTTCGGCTTCTGCTAATGCGGCTGGAGGGTGCTTCTTCGGGGCCGAGGCGATCGGATGAATCGGAGTTCCGAATCGGAGATGTGTATAGCAGGTGGAGGCTTTGGAATCGAGGAGCGACTTCGGGATGCTTCGAGATGCACTGGAGGATAGGACAAATTCGTGTAGAATATTCTGGAAGGTTAGCAGAATCAGTTGAAATGGTGGCTCGTGAGTAAATAATAAAATGGAGGCGCATCCGTGTGCGGCTCGGGCATGGTGGGATTGGTTGATTACCGGAGTGGAGCGGGTGCGAAATTCAAGTCGCCGAGACTCGGAGTAAGACGGTGTGTGTAACCGTTGGTGTTACAGCATACATAACACGAAGTGAAGAGGATCTGCTATACACGTACGGCGTTTGAAGGTCCCGCAGTCTGTAATGTACCGCTTCCAAGCTCTTGAAAGCCTGAGCGATAACCAGCAAGACAAATGTTCCAGAACGATCTAGAAAATAGAATGTCAATTTCCGCTGTATACACTTACCGGTGAATTTCTTACCTTTTTTTCTTGGAGCCTTCGTGTTAGTTGCGGATAGCAGCGGGTACACGATACCCGAGTGTATGCTATACCTAGTCATAGTTAGATGCAGCGCGGTAAACCTGGGAAGCCGAGCATAGTATGACTGCGCCGAGCGATGCATATGCGACACACACCGAGGCCATCGAAGCTTTAGATGCCGCGCATACGCGTTCACTTTGATGTTTCCGACTCTTAAGTCTCCCTAAGTCTTGATTACGTATAGGGAGCATACCGATCTGCTTGACACTCTTGATACTGTGGCGTTGACTTGGCTGAAGCGAGTTGAGAGGCTTGTGTATACGTCCTAAATTGATGGCACAGTAAATGCACAGTTGCCAAGATGTGTTACGTGGACTTTGACAGGCGCAATGAACCTGATACTAAGGCTGACGTGTCTCCGATGGGACTACGTCTCCAGTTTCAAAATCGTACGGTGAGTGGACTGAATTGTGGACTTAATTCAGTTGGCGGATCCTGAGAGACGCTGGACCTGGACGTGACTTCGGTGACTTCGTAACCTGAGAGCCCGAGTTGAGGGCATGAACGGTGAAGGGGAGCTCATGCTATTGGTCGACAAGAATGTGACGCGTATGTGTTTGAAGGGATTGAAGGGATCGCCAGTACTGCCGAGCTGGCGTTCAATCGGTCAGTTCATGGGGTGCGTGCATGGACTGGCTGAAGACGAACATACTCGGGCTGTCAGGTTATTCAACTATAGCTGTATGTGCACGAGGCGTGGTCCAACTATTAGACAGTTGTACCGCAGTAGGCTCCTGAACATGGAGAGGAGTGAGTCAGAATGAATCTGATACTCAACACGAATTCATAATTATTTTCTGAATTCAACGATGCATGAACGAAGACTCACATCCTCATCATTCATCAACTATCGTAGTATATGTGGACACTGTGCTAAGTCGGAGAACCCTTGCAGCCACGACTGTGTTCTTTCAGAATGCTCGGAAGATGTGTATGACTTCATATCAGCTACGGAGTTGAACGGAGAAGATATCTCCGGTGTTCGATCTCAGGGACACGCTGGTTGTGAATTTGCAGCCTGAGAGTCGAAGGCGATGAAGTGTCACAAAGTCATGCAGGGTGATAAGTGCATGACTCGTCCGGAAGGATTGTAGATGCCGCCGAAGGGCACCGCGCCTGAGCTGGCGTTAATCGGCCGATCATAGACTTCGCAGACATCTACATACCTATTCTCAGCACATGAGAAAGGTGTGGTGGGACCAAACAAGCGTTGTATCATTATCCGGAATGCGGAAACGCTTGAGTCGAGTTAACTCTGTTACCCGAAAGAAATTCATGATTATTTTCTAAAACTAACGATGCATGAACGAAACTCACACGTACTTCACAAGGCTATCCACCAAACGTGCCTTGAGAAAGGAGTCACGGCTGCGATCAGTGGTAAAGACTCGGAGTTATAACGACCCTGAATGGTGCCAGTCCATACTCACGACTCACGGTTACGCGTCTACGGGGTTAGGAGTTGCTGTAGATCTCGAGAGATGATTCCGAGATACGCAGGCTGGGTGGGTGAACCTGACTGGCGACATGCTGTACCACGGCTATATCTGAGTCACGGTCCGAGTAGAGACGTCGAGTGCAATAGCCGAAATCTCGAGTCAAGAGGACCGGAACAGCGTATTGAGAGAGCTCAGAAAGAGGTAGACATGTTCGTACTGAGGTCCATGGGACAACTATGGGGCGCCATCAACGAGCTGCGCTGACCGCCTTTCAAAGATTCGGATGCACAAGCACGAGGTTATCCGGGACTCCGAGACTCATGGTATTTGTTCCGAATGTACTGAGTTAAGTCGGCGGGACTATATCAAACAAAGAGACTCTTCATTGAAATGACTTTTACGAGGCGAAAAGATATGACTAGGAGCGCCATCAAGAGCATGAGTACATTGTAGGATATTTCGCCGAAAAGACTCACATCAAACGCAGCGCTGAGCGCTCCCTCATGTTAAACTGATCATTAAACGATATGTAGCTCATAAAATGGTCCTCTCTGTGATGCTCAGGATGTATCAGAGATGGAGAACCATCACGGATCGTCCCATCGACCAGCAGCAGAATGAATCTCTGAATTTCAAAGCGCTTCATTCGACCGCAAGGCACGCCTTTCGCAGTAATTCTGGTCCAATTGTCTGGAGGATCACGAATAAGGAGATGCTCTCACAGAGAGAAGAGCCTCCGCCGTAGTTGAATCGATGATGGAGGTGATTGAAGTGACTCCAACAATGACTCGGTGGGTAGAACACGCTCGTCGGCAGTTGTACGGCAGTTCCCGAGCGTTCTGATCACGACCTGTTGGGGCTGTTTGAATTGTCTTTCAATTTTTTTTTGTGGGGACTTCGTGGAGTGGAAAATAAATTATTTGGGGTGTTTGTCAGTGAAGTAGTTAAATCTAGGAAAATGTGGGTGGCTGAGCTATCAAGATTCTATACATCGAGTAGCCGTGAGGATATTGAAATCGCACCGCGTGTGTTGTACCATGACGAGTACTTGGATATATTCTGAGGAACTTGACCTAGCAATTTCTTCATACAATATTTCCCATAACTCCGTGACATTGTTTTAGATCTCCGTCTTTGACTCTTTGGGTTAATCTTGCGTGTACCCGCACAATTCCCTGGGATTTTGATAATCAACTCACCTGAAACTCTTGTACAGAAATGTAGCGCTGATTTACCAAAGCGATAGTGACCATACATAGACGAGAACCAATTGTTGGAATTCAGGTTATTGACACGCTTTGACCATATACAAACAAGATACAACAAACACACCCAAGCGACATCGCTATGACTTTGGGTGGTTAGCTCTCTCCTCTCACCGTGCTATCAGACTATTGCTATAGACGACATCTACAAGAGATTTCATTAACTCTTGGTGAAGAATGTGATGAAAAGATTGACGAGCGAGTGAGTTTTTCGCTTTGCCAGTTGCGGGCGTCTAACGAGCATAGTGTCGAGATGATCCATAGAAATGCACCGGATTGTTGGGATATTGGAGGCTTTGAGATGAGCAGGCATGAAGAGTCATAATACAGCAGGATCGGGCCTTCGATCTTTGCGTTCATCAAACTCGGAGACCAAAGCGCACTACACAGGTTTTTGCATTCCATTACGAAGGACGCTTGAAAGCAGTTGGAAAACGTTCCGGATGGACAGATATAGATGCGGAAGCCCCAGTGCGTATTCTGACAGTGTCTAAAGTCTTCGGACGCTGATGCATATTTTGACAGATAATTCCACGCTCGGAAGATTCCCCCGTCAGTCGAGCTGAAAACCCCACAGTCCAAGCCATTGCCGTCCATTTGTCGCTAGCAGATGACGCGTCAAAACCCTACATGTCGCCAGCGGAAGTAGCTGTTCCTATCTGGGGTATTTAACTCCAAGGTCGGCCAGTTTACGAACAATACGACCGAGTGACCGCTGACTCTCCATTGTTGCTGAAATCGATAGTCTTATCCCGGCTGTGAATGTGCATGCTGCTCCGAAGAGTATCCTATTCGCGCTGTCTTTCCGGAGTTTGCGTGGCGCACTCGCTGCAGACAATAGGCATCCTCAGAGAAAGCCTCGTGGAAGAAGCAACCCCACATCGCGGAACAGAAAGAGGGCACATAAGCATGTGGTGACCATATGCTCAAAGGCCTCATGATGATCCGTGAACGTCCCGTCGAGGGTATAAATTGTCGACATGGTCCGCGGATGTTTCGTGCGGTGGTCGTCAATCTTTGCCGTGCTTGACGTGCCTCGTTCAATGTATGGATCGTCATATACGACGAGAAGCCGCACAAGTCTTTCACTCAAGTCTGATCAGCGTCAGCCTCGAGGCAAATATCTATTCGGCGGCATCAGCACTGGGTTCGATTTCTCTCGGAGGACTTACGACAATCCTTTGCTCTGATTCTGGGCTGAGTATCATCGAGCTTCAATGATACTCAGCCCCATATTCCTCCTCTTTCACTTCTCAGCGACGATCCTTTGCGAACGGATGGCATCCACTCGCAGGTCCTGCGGCGTTGTCGTGCGATTCGGGTGAGTAATGGTTTGCAATATATCTTCGCACTACCAGCATCGTCCTGACAAGTCATGGCAGGCAATAAGTGGCCACCACTGAAATGATGTCGTGTCGTTCAGCCGCGATTCACGCGATTCTGGATCCCTAGACACACTCGACGATTACCCTGTGCGGTTCTTAACGCGCGTGGTTCCTGACACCTGCACTTATCGCGTGCATCTATATGAGTCCTCGACCACTGATGCGGATCTGGATGTGTTGAAAGACGATAGATGGGCATCGTACCTCGATCCTCCACATCTGTTGCCCTGCAGCGCGCTCCAGATTGTCGTGGCCTTCCTTTGATCCATCGAAGGTCATTGCTCATCGCAGTGTGGAGAGGACAGCAGGAAGGTGCCGGTGTCCAATGTAGAGCCTCAACGCTGCTTCTGTCCAGGTTGTAGGCGCCCACCACTGGATTTTCGGCCAGTTTTTTCGTGCGTTCATTTCCCCGTCCTTAAGTTGTCGAAGCATGGTTTCTAATCGGAGGGATATGTAGGATGCTCGTTCAGCGCGTGAGGGTACTTGATATCGTGGGGGATGCCAGCGACGTTGACGACGATCGTAATGCAACTCCGCCAGCCGGCGGTGCGTTGGCGAAAGTCCGTTCTCCATTGTCACACGTTAATTGATCGAGCAGGGGGCGGCGCGGCGCAGAGATATCATTTGTACAGAAAGCGGGACACAGGACAGAGCGAGAAAGAGAAAGAACCACGACAATAAAGAAATTACGACAGCGAGGAAAGAAAAGTGAGAACACCAACGCCAAAACAAAGATGTTACGGCTGACTATCACTACACAGAGATGAAAGCGAGATAAGAAGGAACACAGGTATACGTGGCGTCGATAGACGCAACAACGGCGGTTCTAGTATGGGGAGGTGGAGCGGAGCCTTGCTGAGCGTCGCACTTTTCCTCCCCGTCGTTTGGTATCGTGCTCGCCCTCTTCGCGCACGGCACCACTGATCTTCATACGATCTAGAGCATCGGCCAAGCCAGGAACCTCGTCAAGAACACTCCTCTGTTCTTCCAACCCCAGGGAATTGAAGGCCTCGATAAGGCCTTCATCTAGATTCCCGGCAGCCGAGATACCCGAAAGAGTAAAACTCCGCGCTACCAGGCTGGACCCTTCGCTGGCCCGTGCGCGTCGCGAACGGAGTGAGCTGGCAGTTGGGCTCCGCCTCTGGGACTGGGGAGAGCGGGGACTTCGGGCAGCTGATCTGACGATGAAGGTAGGGATGTATGGCTCTGGGGAGGAGTCGCGCGATGAGGGATATGTGGAGGAAGAGGACGATGCGGATGATGAAGAGGAGGAGTATGAAGAGAAAGCGCTGCGATCACTTTCGTATCCGTCTAGGTCTACGTCGCTGACCGCTATCATCAACAGGTCCTCCTTCGCGATTCTTTCTTTCTCTCGCTCGATGGAGCTAAGCAGTATTTCTTTCCGGCCTGGATACTTCTCGTCAGACATGGTGTTGACATCTCGCGAGTGAAAGCCTACGTTTTAGCTGGAGTGATTTGTTCCTTTGTCGAACGTCACTCCCAAGCAAACCCCACCCGTAGCGCGATGACTCGGCGGATGCGACAGCGTATTGGCGTTGGAGGTCTTTGAGGAGTTGTGACATCTTCTCGAAAGTAGTTGGACGTGGATGATGTGGCGGGTAAAGATGGTTTGACGGTAAGCGAGGAGGGAAACTGGATTATATATGGTAGTAACCAAACAAATACAAAGAGATCCAAGCAAATACACAGTCTTCGTTTTATACAAAGAGGACGGTTGCAAGCTCGTTCCAAATCTGAATGCTCATTTTTCTCTTTTTTGTGGTGTTCCAAACGCTAAGAGTATACTACGCCTCGAGCACAACAATTCTCGCACACACGATGCAGGTCAGGCACGCTCGGATTTAAGTAAGTCTCATACCGGAGCACCACTCAACTGCTATAGACTTGATTCTAGACGTCGGTTCTTGTACTGTCGTACCGGTACCTGCATAGCTATAATATGTGTACATCAAGATCGTCGGGATGAATCACTATTGTCTGTTCCTTAGTAATTCGGCGACCAATCAAACGGCCTTTTTTTACCTGGCTCTTTCGCTGTCATGTTAGATTCCATGTCTTATTCTATTCGACATAGCACTATTCCTGCAGACTTATAAATCCCGTCAGCCACGTCATTCACTCTACAGTTAGCGCTCATGAAATACTCACAAGTCGTCGCTCCGAAACTGAAATCAAGTCTGGATATCATATCCAGACTTCATGGCGCTCGGTATCAAGGGACATTGCGTTTATTGCTATGAGGCTATGTAGCGCTATGTAGCTGCTATGGAGCTCGTGGGGTATTTCCTGATGATAACCGCCCTCTTCTTTCATTTTCGAGAGTCTAGATGGACTACCAGCTGAAGGACACGGAAAGTCTGGTTTGATACAATCACATGAATGTGCTAAATCCGTGAGCCATAGCTCTTGCCTCTTCAATGAAGAGCTCGAGCGTCAGGGACGCGAGAATCGCCGCTGCCGATCCGGACTGGAGATCGGACGGACGATTTGTTGCTTGTACCTCCCTCGAATACCTGTGGTAGTACTGGACGTACCCTGCCAAGCTGACCTCCACGTATATATTGGTCTGTTTCCTTGGCTCGCAAGATCGAGTTAAACGCCTTCTATTTCAACGATGATTATCTCGAATCTTGTGTTCTTCGTACCTCGCAAGTATCGCCTTACTGGATTCTTCTACTTGGAGCTTATAGATGGTTCTTGAGTCGTGTCTTCTTTTCCGGTGATGAAACTCCCGCTGGCGGGCGAGATGGGTATCTTGCTCAACGCTCGACAGATGGGTGTGTCGGGACCTGTGCCATCTGAGGTAAACCTTCTCGTTGTCCATCTGCCTAGTCCAGCTAACACCACCACTTTTTAGTGTACGCAAACGTGTGCGGAAGCCGTGGACGCACCATCGTGCGGTTGGTCCTGTTTCTGTACCAGCGAACAGCTGGGAATCCAAGCATCCTGCATGCAGTGCGAATACGATGCTTCGGGCGGAGGCATCGCACTATTGAACAGCATGCAGCAAGGTTTAAATCGTGAGAATGATAAAAACACTTGCGATCGTTCTCTAACATTTTCGAAGAAATGTTGCAGACATGCCAGAATGAGGGATATTCGGTTCCTTCGATTACTTTGAGTGGGTCGTCGGGCTCTGGTGGGAGTGGTGGTGGCGGTGGGTCGGAAGTGCCCCCGATTGATGGAAGCTGTAGGATGGCTTCGACTGAAACGGGTCTGCGTGCTTTAGTAATTTTGGGCCTCGCCTCGTACTTTGCGAGAATATTTTAACGTCGAAATGGTTTTCATCAGACTGTAGCCTGGTACGATAGTCACCGGTTTCACTCGGGTTCAGCAATGATGCTTGAGCATTAGAATTCAAAGCCGAGGCATCAAGGCGAGGACCGGGTAGTGGTACCTCAGCGTGATATCCAAGAGATGTCATGGTTCATGAACGTTTCGACCTAAGGCAGAGCGCAGTTAATCCCAGAGTTCGCCAGTGACCTCGCTCTAGACCATGCTTACAAATCATTGGAACGAAGAAATATATTCAAAGCTATCGATTGGATACAATTTATGGTTAGGGTTAGGACTACTTAGGTCCCAAAAAAAAAGGGCAGGTTAGCCCGAGGGGCCAATCCTGCACAGGAAAATATTGAGACGGTGCATGAGGGGTTTCCCCATACATGTCACAGCTCCTCCGCTATGGAACAGGGTCGCCGTGCTATGCGGAGTTTCCATAACACATATGCCCAATTACGTGAAGGGGTACATGCCATCAAGGTAAGTATGAAGAATTGCAGTACACACCCAAGAGCCTTATATACCCCAGCAGCGTGCACGGGCCATGTCCTGCACGTGAGTCGCGAAATTGGCGAAGCTTTCGGCAAGTCCGTGCCTTCTCGAGATCTTTCACGCTTGTACGACTCATAGACTATCGTTCTGGTCTGAATTCTCTTCGGATCGCCGTTCTCAAATTGTGAACGCAAATTGTATCTATATTTGAGCGCGCATGTTCGAGTAGTACGATTTAAACGGAGACGGAAGGGAGGTGAGCATGAGGTACGTCGATATAGCCAAAGGAGATGAGATTGAGGTCGTTTACTCGGCCCTTCTCAGCTTCGGAGCACATACATGAGGGAGAACATGCTGGAAGATAGTCGAAAACAGGCCACAGGGTCGTTGATTGGTTTTTTATCTTCGCAGAAGGGTTTGGACCAAAAGACGCAGCAGGAGGTGAAGGTAGATATCCGACGTGAAAGAGTGAGCGAAATGAGAGCCATGAGTGAGACATCCGGATGAAGCATTTGTTGATTTGCAGCCGAGTAGTCCAGAGTCGGCATAGAACTTTCGATCCTCAATATGACATTAAGTCTGTATCGCTGCGTCGTCCATCGGTTCAAATTGTGATACGTGTCCGACGCCGTCAAGCATTAAATTGTATTCCTGCATGAACGAATCCCATGCATAAATAAATTCCTTCACGAGCGGGGAAGAAAGACACGAAGGCAGCATAAGTACCAGGACCGTATAGCAGGGGAAGGTCGAGATCAGAACTGTAATACGGTGTGAGGACGATGTTCCGGTTCTTCGCAAGGGGACGAGCGGTGTAACGGAATATAGCATTGACAGTATCGGGAGGTTCCCGGTTGAGAGTCTTCTTAGGGCAAGGATGGTAGGAGATGGCATCATTGAATACACAAGGCTAGTCTCGCACTATAGAACTTGCAGCGAGAATAGGCCAGCGGTGATCTATCTTGAGTTCTAGCAGGCTAAAGACGAATTTCTTTGCCAAGCAACAGGAATGCTGGTAACCGAGGCGGATGGGGTTGTTGGACAAGAAAGAGGGTGGGCATTGCCTGTATGTTGGTTGGATACTGATATTCCGGTTGTCTCAAGGAGATAGGTGTTGTGGGACTGGAATCGACAGTGTCGACCAATGGTGAGTCCATCGACGCTCGCAGTGATGTGCAGGATCACGGCACGGCAACTTTCAAATGCGCTTTGAGAGTGTGCACAGTCAAGTGCAGAGGAGGCGACGCTTTGAGGGCTCGGCAGCACTTCGGCTTGTGAGTGTGGCATTGGGCGGTACAGCTGAAGTAGACGGTCACATAGCACAAAATTTGCAGCTCTTATCAAGGAATGACGCACCTGCGCCTTTGAAATAGCTTCGGCCATGTAACAAACGTCTTGGAGGCCACACTAGTAGCAGGCCTGAGAGTGCTTAATCGAGTGTCCAAGCGACAAATGTCCTGGAAAATTGCCCGGCGGTTCATTTGTGCTTCATTCCGTCGAATAGTGGTTTTATGAGCCTTGTAAAGCATTCGACTAGGCAAAAATTGGATCAGCGTACTCAACTTGCTGGAGGTCATAGCGCAACCACCACCACCGCTACACCACCCCCTATCTCGCTTCACTCTCGCTTATCGATTTCCAGCTCAGCAAATTACTTTCAGGGGAGTTTCGAGCACGATAAAAAGCCAGTCAGCTCGGAAATTGATGTCTGAAGCGAGACCATAATTTCGTATGCAGTAGAAGGTCGTAGCGCACAAGTATCTGAAGCGCAGTGTAGTGTACGGTCGTATGACCCTGAGTGGAACGAGTGATGGTGCTCCTAGCGGACTACGAAAAGCGACCCCCAAAATCTGGCACGCCGCTCGCCTCACTTCCGCTGCTTTGATCAAGAACAGATTCACACTATTCAACTCTAGAACCGAGTGGCATCCTGACAATCCGGTATATTATAATTCACCAGCTAATCCAACGACCTTGGCGGACAGAGGGAGAGTGCCGCTGAGAATTGTGAGTATTATGACGATTGCGAATTCGTGGATGAAACGTGGCCTATGCCAACGAACTTCAGAGAGCTGATTGAATGCTCAAAGTTGCTTGGTTTGACTTTAGACGATTCCTGAAATTTACCGCGGGCGATATCTTGTGCTATCGGGCATTCATGGACGGACGCTTCGACACTCTGAATTTCGGCATCGCCACAGACCTCCTACTCACCACCGCTCGCGATTCTAGATCTAAAGGACATCGTTCTGTGACGATGTAGTCTCTATGCATGCGCTCCGACGCTATCATAACGTCTTTCGAAGGATCTGGTGCACGAACTGCGATTTGACCTTCGACCCATTCAAATTGTTATATCGACTCTCCTTACCGTTCGATTGAGACGAAATTAGACAGAATGTCTTAGAGATGCCTCAACTGCATTTGAAAATTATCCGGCGACCTTAATCGTGGACAGAAGTCGAAAATCCTCATCAGTAAGTCATTTCACTTGGGGCGTTAATTCATAGAAAACTCACCAGTCTTAGTCAGATTTTCAAGCATCTTCCTCAAAGAGAGATACAAGATACTATAAGCCGAATATGAAGTCTTTCCTGCGGTCAATGCACAGACCCGGATTGCGGCGCGCCACGACAGGCCTCAGGATTTATCACGTCAATCGTTAGACGAGAACATCTCGTTCGGAGGAGGCACAGTCGGGATGATCCAAGGGAACATGCAAGCTCTCTAGAAGACTTCATCGACCTACCAAAAGCGACGCATCCATTTATTCCATCCATCAGCACTCGTCAAGCGCCTATTTGCTCTCTGGGCTTCAGAGTCCGAGATGCGTGATGCAGATCGAAAAGGATGCATGAATCAGTATCATGACTGTATGCTTGAAATCTAAGACGACTTACGGCTTTCGACGGCTTCATGGCCCTTCTCGTCGTTCGACGTTCGCAGCTTGGAGTGTCGGCTTGCGTGGTGTGATTAGGTAAGCGTGGGCGCTCGCTGTTTTGAAGGAAAGTAACCTGCCAACTAACACACTCAATAATAGCATCGCGTCTCTTGAAGAGGTCTGACATACCTGAAAGCCTCATGCGGTGGTCGACTTGAGCTGCAAAGATCATGCCTAACAAACGGCTGATCACCTGATCAATGAGATGGTGCCTAAATATCCCCCGAGTTCAAAGGAACATTGTTACTCCAGCTCGTGGCGCAGGAAGATCATTAAAGCCCACGACTAGGGGTTATAGAACGTCCACCGAGCCTTTCAATGGCTTTTCATGTTCAAGTATCTTGTCGTTTCGCTCACATATTAAGCGCCCATCAACGAATCTCTGCGGCTCGCCTGATGTTGATGAAGAACTGGCGATGGTATGAGACGTTGAAACACTCATCGTATGTCTGAGCGTCTCGCTCTTGGATAGTCCGCCGAGCCTTCGGATATGACAGATTCCGCACATCGGCATAAGCGCCCTGAACGAATCTAGACAGGTCTCTCCGACATTTATTGACAGGAGGTGACTGTAGAAGGAAATGGGACGCTCATCTGATGTCTGAGCTTCTTTCCCTTGGATTCATCGAGCCTGTGGATATACCAGCTTGCTGCCAGTTCGCTCGCACCTCGACTTAAGTGCCCATCGACGGAGTTCGACGGCCTGTCCGATATTTATTGTCAGGAGGCGGCAGTTCTGAAGCATTAAGACACTCATCTGAGCTCTGAGCTTCATGCTCTGGGACCCACAAAGTCTCTGGATATACCGGATTTCTTTCAGATCGCTGGCTCATCGACTTAGGCGCCTGCGAACCATACAACGACCCGTCGATATTTATTGATAGGTGGTGATGGCGAGCGGCGTTAGAACACTCATCTGATACCTGGGCATATTTCCCTTGGATCTTATAGCCCCTGCTGTGGTCGACTTCGATCCTGGAAGACGTTGTGTCGGTTATTGTCTCGAGACGTGTAACGAGCTTGCTCACCACGGATTTTTGGGCGCAGATCATCTAAACGGAGGGCGCAGATCATCGTCGTGGTCTTCAGAACGACGGAGCCCCAGCGCTCTCCTCATAATCACCCCGACTCGCTCTGAGGCCCATTCTCTCGTCTCGACCTTCGTGCGTCGCTAGTATATACGGGAGGCGACAAAGGCGAACATGACGAAGAGGAGGATCGTCATTTTCGTGTTCGACGCCGGATAGTCGAGCAAGGCGAGAGTAATGGACCTAATTGGGCACGTTCGTCGACAGTGGCCTGGTCGTTGGCGGAGGCTTGGTCGAGATCAAGGATCATCGCGATGCTTCCGATGCGTGGCACCGATGCACAGACTTATCTGCTACCGATATATGGCGTCACAGAAGCTCTTGAATGACAGGTAAGCCACGCAAGACGCGAGCGAATCATCGACGAAGGTACTCACCTTGGCGATGTCAGTGTGCGATGTACGCCCGAAATAATCCGTATCTTTCATTCAGTAGTGTCCAGCCTTCGTGCCCTTCACCAGGCCACATTATCTTGATCTGAATCGAAGGTTGATTCGTCGTCGATGTGGCACGATACGCATTGGACGGCGAGCATAATATCTGTAAGCGATCATTCCATCGATGAAGATGCGTGCGCTGATGAGCTGATACTCTGCAGTGTACTGGAAATCGTAAACCGAGAAGAACAATGCAACGCAGGTCCGTGGTAGTGGTCGTGGTCGTGAAGAAGACGAATGCGGCGGACATCGACAACGACGAAACCAACTCCGACGCCGACACCGTCGTCGACGACCTTCCATGGCGTTCCATGGCCTTGAGCTTGACGATGCTAATTATCACAATCACACGTATTCACGTTCACTCGAGAAGTAGCCCGCGCAAATTAATGCATTGTACAAGAGAAGCAGACGACAAACGCAGAGCAAGGAAAATACACGAGAAGCAGACGACAAACGCACGAGACAGGAAAGCAGAGAAAAGGAAACTCAAAACTAGCCACAATCCTACGATCAGGGGCACTAAAAGTACAGGAGAGATGAGAGATGAGAGATGAGAGAAAACAAAACAAAGAAGAGAGAACAGATGGGTATGAGATGAGGAAGAGGAGACGATGAGGACAACAATGATGATGGAAAGGGAGGAGCTAGTGACGACGAGTAGCAGGGGGCTTGGCCTTTTTGGAAGAGCGACGGCCTTCGTCGTCGTTGTCGTTGTCTCTGCCGTGGCTCGCTTTCCGCTTTCGCGGGGAAGACTCCGTGTCGCCCTCACATCCGCTGTCATCGTCAGTGCTGACGACGGGACTGCCGATCTCGACGCGGATACAGAGGCGTCCCATCGCATCGGCGATGTCTTGGTCGCGAACGTAAGCTCGTCGGATTGAGAGATCGAGAGAGTTGAAGCCCTCAGTCAACGCCTCGACTTCATCGACGTTATCGATAGTCAATCCTGCCATAACCCTCACTAAAGCATCGGCGCTAGCCTTCACAAAGGCCTTGCTCGCCGCTACCCCCGGAGCTTTCAGCGCAGCCTCCTCCTTGATACGCTTCATGCGCGAGTGACGGAACTTCACCGGCAGATGGGCGACGAGCGGGTTGCTCATGTTATCCAACCACTCCTGTTGGGCGGCATTCCAGATCGGCTTAAGGACGTTCTCCGCGAATGAGGCGCTCTTTGCTTTGCAGGGGAGGTAGGAGGTTGACGAAGGGGATGACGAGGTGACGGTGGCGATGGGAGTGACAATGGAGGTGGCGATGGGGGCGGGAGTGGGAGTGGGGGCCGAGACGTGAGAGGTGGGGGCCGAACAGGAGATGGAAAGAGGCGAAGAGGGCTCGGGAGTGGACTCCCGCGAGCTAGATGACGAGTCGTACGACTCGATGTCGGAAGACATATCGCTGTCTTCCTCCACGAGAATGGCGTGGCTCCTAGTGGGCCGCTCATTGTTTCTCTTCTTGATTTCGGCTGGAGACCAGACACGCTCGTCAGCTTACGGTCATATGTCGTGGACGAATCTGCCTTACCTATTGGCCGGTACTCGGTAGGGAGGGCCGACATCGCCTTAGAGATGTTGCCGATTTTGATGGACTTGGGCATCCAAGTCGAGAGTCCAAGCGAGGTGACGTGGGACATTATCAAGGTGAGTAGATGGGTTTGGATGCGTTCAGAGCAGAAAGCTGATGGTGGTACGGAAGAAGGAGGGGCGTCGCCACGTCCGCTCTTATATAGGCGTATCAAAGCACAAACATGGACAAAGCCCCAAAAAACGGCCGAGCGACGCTCATGCCTAGTTTTCAAGGCTGTAGGCTCTCTTTTGACAGTCTAGAGCTTTCTGACGATGGGTTTTTATCTTAGAATCGCGTTCTTTGGGTCTGTGGAGGTCTTGATGCACTCGTTCTCCGGTTTTCTCTGTGGGCGATGCTTATCGATCTTAAATCCACGCTCCACGTCCACCTCTCACGCATTCCTCCTTTCCCTCTCTTCCAAGACATCCATCACAAGATGCTATCGCCCATTCTTACGCCTCGGGACTCTTCTCCCTCCGCTCTGCTTTGTCTCAATTGATCCTTGCATCAACCGCTAGATCTGACAACCTGCTCGCCCAGTCTACGACGTCATGTGACTTGGTCGCTTGTATTCTAATCTTGTCCTGGAGCGTACTGGCAGAGGAGGATAGGTAGTCCAGTGGACGCCTTCACGTCGGGGACATTTGATGAGTGGTTTTTGGTAATACGCCTCGTGTCAGTGACAGTCACATTGATAGCCGACGGCGGTACCGCGGGGCTATCAGTTTCTCATAGAGACATTACGAGGCGATTTGCCTTCCCAAGAGCGCGAGAAATGGCTCGTTTACTCCAAACGACGCGAAAGACTCCAATAAACATATCCTTTCTTCTTTGTGACTACGCAAACATTATGAGTTCTTGCGCGTGATAAAGGTGTCTGAACGAGCAAAATGAAAGTCTAATCAGCCCGGAAACTCCATATAAAATGAATTTAGCTTCAAATACAGCACAAGTTCATACCACACGATTTTTCGAAGCGTTAAGCAGTCAAGTATAGTCTGCCCCCAAGTAACGACTGCCAGGTGGAACTAGCGGACTTTGAAATGGCATCCCCGAATGATAAAATCGGACAAACACAAACACATCGGTTGCTTTGTCCAACCAACTTCACGCCATCATCACCATAAACTGGTGCACCTCAACATCCCGGTCTATTATGACTTATCAGCTGAGTAGATCATCTTTATACATAGAAAGCTACTGAGAAAGTGAGTATGTATCGAGATCGGCTTCGTAGATCGGTAGATGAACAGTCGATTACACCATCGACGTTTAGAACACTTGATGCCTTTCGAAAACGCTTCATTTGATTCCGAGTGGTATTCGAGATCTACCTCGCCTGATCTCTTTTGTGAGTAACAAGTCTTCTACTTGTTCGACGCTGTGGGTTCCGTGTTGTCACCACTCTACCGCTGGTGAAGGATGATTCATGGTATTTTTGGCTCCATAGAACAATATAGCAAGCTGATTTGGTACTTTATAATGCGCTAGGACGATATCGTGACGCCTTTCGAAGACTTTGGTGCAAGACCGGCCGCCCGATCTTTGATCGATTGAATTCGTTGCGTTGTATTGTTCCAATTGCATTCCAATTCGCTTGCTTGTCTTCGAAGAGGTCAGGCTGAATATCCACATCAGGATGTCATCCGATTCGGGGGGCTGAGGCATTAAAGCATATCCTCATCGCTCGATTTTCTAACCAGCTCTAGCGAACGATGCGCACTCTCAACGGTGTATTCGCTTGTCTGATAGTTGGCTTGGACGACTTGAAGGGTATGAGACTAAGAGGAAGAAATGATGAAGCGATGGCTGGGACGATGATGGAGAGTGCGAAGCTAGCTGCGACGAGTAGCTGGGGCCTTGGCCTTTTTGGAAGAACGGCGACCTTCGTCCTCGTTCTCGTCGTCGCAGCAGCGTATCGCTTTCTGCTTCCGCGGAAGCATTCGCTATCTCCTTCGCGGCCGCTATCGTCAGTGTCTACGACGGGACTGCCGATGTCTGCATCGATGCAGAGGCGCTGCATCGCGTCCGCGATGTCCTGGACTTGAACATATGCTCGGCGGATAGACAGGTCAAGGGCGTTGAAGCCTTCTGTCAATGCGTCGATCTCATCGACGTTCGCAATAGTGAGACCCTGCATAACCTTGACCAGCGCATCAGCGCTGGCCTTGACAAAGGCCTTGGTTGCCGATACTACCAAGCCCTTGCGGACAGCGTCCTCCTTGATCCGCCTCATACGAGAGTGACGGCACCTCACAGGAAGATGGGCGACCAGGGGTTGCTTAAGTTCGAGAGCCTCTCGAGCTGGGCGGCATTCCATATGGGCTTGAGAACATTTTCCGTGAAGGAGGCGTTCTTAGCCTTGGATGGAATGTAGGAGATTGACGAAGGAGATGATGAAGTGTCGATGGAGGTGGAGGTGGTGACGTGACGAGTGTCAGGGCATGAGCAGAGGCAGAGGCCGAGACGGGGTAGGTGGGGATCGATAAAGAGACGGACGAGGTTGGTGAGGTGGATTCGGGAGAGGACTCCTTCAGGAAACACCCTCCCGATACACCAGCTAAGTCCCGAGAGCTGTTGGAGTAATTCGACGGGTCGAGGTCGGAAGACATTTCGCTGTCCTGTTCTACGACAACAGTGTGTCCTCAGACCCCCAAGTGAATCGCTCATGATTCTTCGTCATGGGTTTGGCTCGAGGAGAGGTACAATGGTCTGCAAACACTCTTTCGATGGAAGTTTTAGTATACCAGAGCCGCCGAACGCAACCAGAGTAGAAAAGAAATATTGATATTATATCAAAACAGAATATTTCTTCTATATTCAAATGTAAGCCGAGCCGACGAATTGACAGAATATCTCCCAAGGCTTGATGCACAGTTGACCAAGACCTCGTCCCAGGAACCGCAGACGGAATCTTGCGTAGCGGAGAATCTCGAAATGACTCGAACGACAAAGACAGGCACAGGACTTGCGGAAAGATCCTAACGCAATAGCACTGATTCGGCTTGTCGATGTTCCATTTTGATTTTCAGTATCTAGTATCTTTGAAATGGTACAGATGGGAATGTCGTACCTCGAAATAGCTCTCAGCTCTCAATCGGCAGTTGCGATCGTACCCCTGCTCTCATTCGTAAAGAGTTGTGCGGATCATGAAACTTCGATGCCCCAAGCCGATGGCAAATGATTTCTCTGTGCCTACGTGCCTAAGGTATCAGGCTGGACCCAGAAGCAGCACAATGCGGCTTCTCTCTATCTTCGAGTAACCCCCGTTAGGCTATGCAGGGACCGTTGTGGCGCCATCCGTTGTGGAACTGCGGCCAAGATCATGCGGAGATCATCCATTGGTCCGCTCGGCAAACAGCGGACGAATCAAACACGTAAGATCATGTTATCGGCAGTGTCCGGATCATCCATTCCGAATTTAGATCGATCCATTAAATGCGCGGAAATGGCTTAGAAATGTGATTGGCTTGCTAAAGGGATGGCGTGGATCGATTAAAGATGATCGGCTGCTGTAATGGGTGATGATGATGATGGGGGTGGTCGAAGGTTCCAGAGTGGTGGAGTGAGCGAGGTACGTTAGGTATGACGATTAACGGTGTTGATTACGAAAAGGGGTCGTAAGGACGATAGATACGTCAGTCTGGGACCAGATGCATGAGAACGATTTCGTGGGCTGCGGCTGCGCTGGGACAGCTGAAAGGTCAGAAGTTGAGAATTGTTCGAAGACGGCTGGAAGCCTTGATATCTTCGGATAGCTTCGGCGATGTCGAGAGGTGGACTGATCCTCGGAGATATTTTTGACAAGGAGACCAAGTAGCATCATAATGCAGGGAGACCAGGGCATTCAGGGCATGATCGTCAAGAAAACGTGCAGCGATAAGGATACGCGACGGACTCGAGCCTATTGAGCGTATCAGTGCATGCTCTTCCAGGTCGGTATCGCGATTCGTCCGGATTTGGGCGCTCCTAGAACTTCGGGCGTTTGTTAAGAAGCAGCACAAAGACAAGCGAGCAGGCGAGCTTGGCCGAACGGCGGGCGAGGGCCTGAGATACCCTGACTTCTCTGTCAATAGCAAGGATCAATTCGGCCGGTGTGGACACAGTGGAGGTTGCGCCTCCGGATCCGGTACCTGTTACGATAACATATATGGGTAGAGTGTAGGTTTAGTCGTGTAGACTTGGCTTTTAATGTGAAAGGGACAGTATAGAGTTTGTGCTCGTGCTTGGAGTGTGGTCCGACCGTTCGAGCGAATAAAGCGATGATATGCCGTCATGTGGGATCCGCGTGTCTGAGGTGGGAGACTGGGATGGGTTCGGCGATGCAAAGGTGTTTGATGGGACGCCAGAAGATAGTAAAGCGGCACTAGAACAAAATCAGGATATCCCGATGCGGTTGGGGCGCTGGGCCATCCGAAGTTAGAACTTGTGTTTGCCAACAGCGACAAGAGCATAAAAGAAATATTCGATCAGAAAAGTTGGAAGACCTAAGGGCTATTTCCTGGCGAATTCAAACGTGTCCTATGATGATCACTATTGTTCGTAGTAAGGCGACAAGAAGACTATTACGCGTAGCGATTACCAGTCAGATTTGGGACAAGGCGCTGTCCTTATAGTCGGAGTCTGAACCCGACAGCCTCAACCTCTTCCCCTCGACCCACGACCAGGCAGTCCAGCTCTCGTTCGCTGCCTTTATTTCTCTTCTTACTCGTTGCAACTCTTCACTTCAACACTACAGTTCATAGTGTAAGTCGTCGCTTCATTTGATTCTGCAATTTGTTGCGTGCCAGCACCGCAGACACAAGGCAGGCAGCGTGCGAGCGGCACTCGAGCCTGACCAAGTCCCGCTTCCAGGCCCCTGTCCTTTGTGCTCTTATTCCCTACACGTTTTAATACACACCTTCTCAAGTACTTAACCCTGACTTTGCCCTTTACTAGTTCCCCCCATCTTTCTTACTCTCACCCCAATCAACCACAATGGCCGACCATATGCACGTACCCCCCGCTGCCAACTCTCGTATGGATCTTCGCGTTGGTGGAAAATATCGCCTTGGAAAGAAGATCGGTTCAGGATCTTTTGGTGAATCGCTCTCATCATCTCATATCGTATCATGATCTCTAAATGACGTTCTAGGTGACATCTACCTTGGAATCAACATCATCTCTGGCGAGGAAGTCGCTATCAAGCTCGAATCAGTAAAGGCCAAGCACCCTCAACTCGAGTATGAAGCGAAGGTTTACAAGACTCTCGCCGGTGGTGTTGGTGTCCCTTTCGTGAGGTGGTTTGGAACCGAGTGCGATTACAATGCGATGGTTCTCGATCTTCTTGGACCCAGTCTGGAGGATCTTTTCAACTTCTGCAATCGCAAGTTCAGCCTCAAGACCGTCCTCCTCCTCGCAGATCAGCTGGTGCGTACACCGCCGTATACTGCGTACCCGCAGCCTCGTGCGTATGACTAATCATTGTCCTAGATCTCTCGCGTCGAGTACATCCATTCCCGCAATTTCATCCATCGGTGAGACCTGCCGTGCTTGTAGGACGACATCATTTCATCGTGAATTCTTTTTAGTGATATCAAGCCCGACAACTTCCTCATGGGTATCGGAAAGCGTGGAAATCAAGTCAATGTCATCGATTTCGGTCTCGCTAAGAAATTCCGTGACCCCAAGACCCACCTCCATATCCCCTACAGAGAGAACAAGAACCTCACGGGAACGGCCCGTTATACTTCCATCAACACTCACTTGGGTGTCGGTACGTCTACCTTTGTCCCTGTTTATATGCTATTTTTGACCTCCGATCAGAGCAAGCCCGCCGTGACGACCTCGAGTCTCTCGCATACGTCCTCATGTACTTCCTTCGTGGCGCTCTTCCTTGGCAAGGGTTGAAGGCTGCTACCAAGAAGCAAAAGTACGACAGGATAATGGAGAAGAAGATGACGACTCCTACCGACCTCCTCTGCCGCGGATTCCCCAATGAATTCGGCATCTTCCTTAATTATTGCCGTGCTCTTCGCTTCGACGACAAGCCCGACTATTCGTATCTCCGCAAGCTCTTCCGCGACGTGTTCGGTCGCGAGGGATACCAATACGATTACGTCTTCGATTGGAGTGTCCAGCGTCCTGTTGAGGATCAGAGCGCTGGTGGAAGTGCTGGCAAGGGTGTCGCTGGAAGACGTAAGATTGTTCAGGAGGAGGAAGAGCCTAAGACCAGCGAGAGGATGTGAGTATCAGTTTATCCATCAGTCCTCATCCCTCTTGGCGTTCTTGTTTCATGTTTCTTTGGGCGCCATTTTTGCTTTGACCGCATGCCGTATGAACGTGACATTCCTTATGCACCTTGTCGAAGGGCTGGTCCTTTTATAGCAGCAAACGCACACCGAAATCTTTGATTGTGCTCCTTCCTTCCCCTTCTGTATGCTCTCGACTAAGACTGACCACCTGCTTCTGTTTTAGGCTCCGATCCCAGACACGTCAGCAACAAGCTGCTGCCGCGGCCGCTGCGGCTCAACAACAACAGATGCCTCAGACCCGCGGCACGAGAAGAGATGGAGGCGAGCTCTGGTAAGCGAGCTCCTTCTCTTCAAGATGATTTCTTGGCGCGTCCTACGACGCTGCCGTCAAAGAAGAAGTCATCGGCGTGGCGGTTGTTAATGGTGGTTTCCGTGTTCTGGGTTCTGCGCTTGTTATCGTCTTATCTTGGCCGGCATATGATGGGGTTCTTTCTCGTTAGGGGTTGATGAAGAAAATCGGGTTTTCGAAAGGCTATTGATGTCAAGATTTCTCACTGCAAACTTGTGGAGGTTGAAGCAGACCGACTGGGGCACGTCGCGTCTGCTTCATGGTTCGCGCGCGCACATCATCGTCAGCTTATCGCGCCGCGTGTGCCCACCTGCCGTTCGTTTTGTTACCACATCATATCCCTTCGACATCGCTCGCATACACGTGGCTCCTGCAGTCCGCCGCTCACTCCTCCTGAAGCACGTCGAGTCGACATCTCGATGTCTTCCAGAGCAACGGACAGACGGATACCTCTCTTCGTCGTCGATTGAACCAACTATATATGACGTGGGACTCTTCCTACCCGCTCGTCGCAAACAAGTCACAGAGGGCTAGCAGGCCGGTTCTGTACCAGCCTCGCTCGTGTTATCGGTTATCCATTGACTGAATGTTTATCACTTCAATTTCTCTACGGACGCTCCAGTTTCTTTCACGTTTCTCAAATCCCGCCCTTTTGCCATACTGCAGAGGGGTCAGGGGAGGGAAACCGCCTTATTCCTTATCGCTCGCATTCTTCAATCTCCCCTTCAGCGCCCGTATTTGACGAAGTTTTAGTTTACCGTCACTTTCTTGTGAAATGCTTTTTTCCATCGGTTTTATAGGAGTCGAAAGTTTTTAATTACCCCTTCTCTTTCATCCCTTCAAAATCCGTACATCATTTCCTTTTCTTTCTCTTTTCTCTTCCTTTCCAGCTTCTGCCTTGTTCACGTCTCATCTTTCCATCCCCTTTTTCCTCTCTCTGCGACGTCCGGCGTCCTTTGTGCTTCTAGGTTATCGTATCCGCGCTGTGTTTGTCCTCCGTTGCTCCCCCTTCGCCACTGTGTCGGCCAAGGCTTGGAGCAGGAGAGGGCGCCGCGAACGATCGTACCTATCTATGGGACACCTCATCCGACCACTTACGAATGTGCAATTCAACCTTCCCTCCCTCACCACTTCGCCTCTCCTTCCATGAATTCACGATTCCCTCCGACCCGCTATCGTTACGAAATCCTCAACAAAAAATATCACGTCCCTGTCCTACGATCGACGCTGTGTTCCGGGTTTTCAACACCATGATGGACGATGTCCCTTTCTCTTGCGAGCTCTGATTATGTTGTAGTAGTACAAGATTACAATCAATATCGTCGCGAGGACATCGAGAGCACCAAATTTTGAATATCTTGTGTGAATGAATGAAAGCGATGGAAGTAAAATCTGAATTGAAACTCCGACAAGAACTATCACGACCGACGTGTCTGCGCAGGACGTGCTACAGCATCCGACTCCTCGCGTCCCGCCTACACTGTCGACAAAATGGCTGGTTTAGCCAAACGAGACGAAGAAAATAACCCTACTGGACTCAGCTCGTACTATAATAACAAGACTACCATCATCCAGGAAGCGCGTGTGTTCAATGAGTCTCCCATCAGCCCTCGGAAATGCAGAGCTCTCTTGACGAGAGTCGTTTATCTGCTCTATCTTGGCGAGACGTTTGGAACGCAGGAGGCTACAGGGCTGTTCTTTGGTACTACCAAACTGTTCCAAAATAAGGATGTGCGTACCTGTTTGTGGTTTTACGAGGAATGCCGGGATGCTGATGATGTTGGGATGTACAGGCTGCACTGCGACAGATGGTTTATCTTGCTATCAAGGAGCTCTCGAATACCGCCGAAGATGTTATTATGGTGACGAGTAGTATTCAGAAGGATATGCAGCCGAACCTCGAGGTCATTTACCGACCCAATGCCATCCGAGCTTTGTGCCATATCATTGATGTCAGTTCTATCCCGTAGTCTTATTGCTTGTGGGAGATCTGCTGACGAATTAACATCAGCCTTCAATGGTTCAAGGCACTGAACGATTCTTCAAAACCGCTATCGTGGACAAAAATCCCTCCATCTCATCCGCTGCGCTCGTCTCTTCGTATCACCTTTACCCCGTCTCCAAAGACGTTATAAAACGATGGGCGAATGAAGCTCAGGAGGCTATCAACTCCAAGTCTTCCGGCTCATCATTCTTCGGTTCCTCCCCCAGTTCGTACTTCAGCTTAGGTGGCTCTGCGTCGAGCCAATTCGGTGCGGGTGGAAGTCCGGGTCCTCAGACGGTCACATCGACGAGCTACATTACACAATATCATGGATTGGGGCTTCTCTATCTTCTGAGACAGCAGGACAGGATGGCTGTTACGAAGATGATTCAACAACTTGGTGGGGGGAAGAGTGGAGCAGGGAGCTCGTTGAAGAACCCTATGGCTTTGTGCTTGCTCATCCGGTACGCGGCGAAGGTTATGGATGAAGATCCCAAGTATGTTGCCATTCTCCTTTGTTCCGGGGACATCTTTAGCTAATGCCGGTTCGTACAGTATGCAAAAGCCCATGTTCGATCTCCTCGAAGGCTGGCTCAGACATAAGAGCGACATGGTCAACTACGAAGCCGCTCGTGTCATCTGCGAAATGAGGAACGTCACTGCTGCTCAGCTGACTCGCTCAATAACCGTTCTTCAACTCTTCTTGTCCTCGCCCAAGTCGTTGCTGAAATTCGCTGCTATTCGGACCTTGGCTACGCTTGCTGCTACTCATCCTCAGAGTGTAGCAAACTGCAATCTTGACATGGAAAACCTCATTAACGACTCTAACCGCAGCGTTGCTACCTACGCCATCACCACGCTGCTCAAGGTAAGAGCGGATTGAAATGACCTTGAATGTTAACTGACACACTGTGTAGACTGGCAACGAGGCTTCTGTCGATCGCTTGATGAAGCAGATCACCAGCTTCATGTCGGAAATCAGCGACGAATTCAAAGTCATCGTCGTCGACGCCGTCCGCTCCCTCTGCCTCAAATTCCCCTCCAAACAAGCTAGCATCCTCACATTCCTCTCTGGAACTTTACGAGACGAAGGCAACTACGATTTCAAACGTGCTGTCGTGGAGGCTATCTTCGACATGATCAAATTCATCTCGGACTGCAAAGAAGCTGCCCTCGCTCATCTTTGCGAGTTTATCGAAGATTGCGAATATACCAAACTTTCTGTTCGAATTCTCCATCTTCTCGGCGCAGAGGGGCCCAAGGCAAAACAGCCATCCAAGTTCATTCGGTTCATCTATAACAGAGTCGTTCTAGAGAATGCTGTCGTCCGAGCAGCGGCTGTTTCGAGTCTGGCCAAGTTTGGTGTCAGTGCGGATTCAAAGACGAAGAAGAGTGTCGGTGTTTTGTTGACTCGGTATGTCGCATTGTGTGTGAATGCGAGCTAGTATTGATACCTATGCTGTCTAGATGCATGGACGATGTTGACGATGAGGTCCGAGATCGCGCGGCGATGTACCTCAAGGCAATGCGAGAACCGTCTTTGGCAGAGTCTTACCTCCAAAGTGGTACGTCATCTCATCCCGGAGCTGTACCCTTCCCACTAAATCTCGAACATGTCCAGATTCCGTATTCTCGCTATCCGCCCTGGAGACGAAGCTTGTGGCATACGTGAAGGACAAAGAGGCCTTCCAGTATCCCTTCGACATCAAATCCATTCCCAAGGTCAGCCGACAACAACAGGCGTCCGAAGTTGCACGACCCAGTACTCTTGATACCATCGGTGCTCCTGCCGCCAAGACTAGAGCCGTCACGCCTCCTGCTCCTTCCGCCGCGGAGACACAATCACAGTACCAGACTCAATTAGCCGCCGTTCCTGAGTTTGCCGATTATGGTCCCGTTTTGAGCAGCAGCTCTAAACCTACACCATTGACGGAGAGCGAGACGGAGTATGTTGTCTCATGTGTGAAGCACATCTTCAAAGAACACGTCGTATTCCAGGTCGGTTTTCTCTCTCACGACGTCCGACGTATTTTCTGATTAGTCGTGTGATACAGTTCAACGTCTCGAATACGCTCCCAGATACTGTACTCGAGCAAGTCTCAATCGTCATGCAAGCCACCGACGAGATCAACCTTACCGAAGACTTTATCATTCCCCAAACGTCGCTCTCGTCAGCTACATCACCCGGAATCGTCTATGTCTCATTTACGCGCCTTGATCCCGAAGAATACACGCTCGGCAGCTTCGCGTGCACGATGAAATTCATCAGCAAAGAGGTCGATCCTGATAGCGGCGAGCCCGAAGAAGATGGGTATGATGATGAATATCCCCTCGATGAGGTTGAATTGGGTGCTGGTGGAGAGTACATTGTACCCAATTATGCCACTTTCAGTAGCGAGTGGGAGAAGATGAAGGCTGGCCCGTCGAGTACGGAGACTTTCGCTCTGAGTGCGATGGAGAGCATCAAAGGTTTGCCTCTTCTACTTTCGAATATGCCGATTACTGATTTTGCTCTGTAGCTGCTTGCGATTCAATCGTGGAAATCTTGAACATGGAGCCGTTGGGTGGTTCAGAACATCCAACGTCTACGTCTGTCCATACCCTTCAACTTTCTGGATTGGTGACAGGGGGTGGTGGAAAAGTTCTTGCACGGGCCCGAATGACCTATGCAGCAGGAACAGGAGTAAACCTAGAGCTCAGCGTTCGTGCAGAAAGCGATGCAGTGTGTCGACTGGTGATTGCCGCCATTGGAGGCTAAGGAGGCTGACCCGGTGGCTGGGCTCGTGATTTGTAGAATAGCGTCCCTTGAACTCTCTAATATTTTTTATCATGATCTGAATTGAAACGGTGGGGAAATTGAACCCAAGATAGCCGGTGACATGATACGAAAAGCGCTGAAAGCTCCATCCGGCACCCGCTTCACCACCCTAGCAGAGGTGGGCCGATAATGTGCGCTCGAATTATAAGAACGGCATTCAGACTAAGCTAGTCTTCCTCGGTCATCCTCTCACGTACTGCATTGCAGTCGCCTTACTTTACCTCAGTCTCAGCTGCGTTTGCGAGCTCGCGCCATGGCTGCCCCATCCCTTCCCAGCCCCAGAGTTATCCAGGTCGACACTCGGGGAGCAGTCATCTTGCACGAAGAGTCGCCGGAGGCACGTAGCTATCTTCCTTGTCGACGTGCATGAGGTGCTCATGATGTTCCGTACAGACCAGAGACAGCAGAGGGATATACCTGCCCAACTACATCGAGCCAGTCTCACATATTGCAGTTGATGTGCGTACTGCGCTGCTTTCCCCAACGAGTGGCATTCTCATATTCAACGTTATGCACAGGTTGGTGGCTCATTAGCCAAAGTCGTCTACTTCACTCGTTCGCCGCAACCACCTTCCTCGCCATCCCTTATCGCCACCAACGGCAATGGAAGCTGTAACGCTTCAGACTGGTCGCCTGACTCGACACCTCCCATGCCAGGATCAAAGCTGAACGGCGCATTAACTCCTCTCATTCTGGACTCCTTTCCGCATCAACATCATCAGCCTCCTAGCCCTGAACGGGAGCATACGGAACCCGAGATCAATCAACATTTCCACGCTACTTTGCTGCAAAGAGCATCGCTTCAGAACTTTCCAGGCGGATCACTCAACTTTGAGAAGTTCGAGACGGATAACATTGATGAATGTGTCGAGTTCATTCAAAGGCTCATCGAACGGTCGGCGGTCGTGAACCATGTTTCACTGGAGGAGATGAAGAAAGGCGTCAAGATAACTGCTACCGGTGGCGGCGCGCACAAATTCTACGATCTATTCTCAAGCGTACTGGGCATTGAGATTGAGAAAGGGGACGAGATGGAATGTCTCATAACTGGACTCAAGTTCATCACGCTCATCCCCACCGAAGTCTACTTCTTCTCCGACGAACTGCTTCACGCGGTTTCACATCCTGAAACCAAGACACAGCCTCCAAATGATGCTCCCCTGGAACGACCCTCACCCAACCCCCCGAAATACAGCGTTTCATTCGAAGAGAATCCTATGCCCCAACTTCCCTGTCTCCTCGTGAACATCGGGTCTGGTGTATCAGTCATCAAAGTGGATGTGGATGGGAAATTTGAGCGTGTCACGGGTACTAGCTTGGGAGGAGGCACGCTTTGGGGTTTATTGAGTCTTCTGACACCTGCTACATCCTTCGATGGTGATTACTATTCCGTTCCCTCGCTATGTCATTCCGCGGTTTCTCACGATTTCTTTCACAGAAATGTTAGCCCTGGCAGAACAAGGCGACAATTCGACAGTGGATATGCTCGTCGGTGACATCTATGGGCAAGATTACGGACGACTCGGATTGAAATCGACAACTATTGCCAGTTCCTTTGGAAAGGTTTTCCAGAAGGGTGCGAAGAAACGGACGTTCTCGGCCGAGGATATAAGCAAGAGTTTACTTTACGCTATCTCAAATAATATCGGGCAGATTGCGTACGTTCTTCACCTGCTTCTGCTTCTCGTGACGGGTAAGCTAATTCCGTTATAGCTATATGAATGCGGAAAAATATAATCTGGATAAAATATATTTTGGAGGCGGCTTTATTCGAGGTACGTAAGCTTTACGATATGCAAAGCAGCTGATCTGATGTAACGGTTTGGCAATCAGGTCATCCGTCTACCATTACCACACTATCGTACGCTATTCGCTTCTGGAGTAAAGGCACGAAGAGAGCATTGTTCCTGCGGCACGAGGGGTTCTTGTGAGTCCGAGTATTACTTCTATTATTTAAATCTAATGATGTATTGCAGGGGCGCGTTGGGCGCGTGGATCAAGAACATTGATTCGGACACTCAGGAATATCAGAATGGCCATGTCGAACATCCTCCACTAGTGACTGTGAATGGCCACTCATAATCGTACGACTTCGGCGAAGCTGCATAGCTACGCGACTCCTCGGGCTTCATGGAGTAAACTATCACGCTAGCGAGCCGCTTAAGGAGGGCAAGACAGGTGCGGAAGCAAGGAGGCAGGTTGCTGCAGGACGAACGGACCAATTATGTATTGGTATTGGATCTGATCGAGAAGGAGAGCTAGAGATTCCTAGGCTTTATTAGGAGCGATGGTAATCGGCGCGAAGTGCTCGCGATGTAAATTACCACATTATGCAGTCGTAGAATACATAACTTAGCATACAGTCAACAGCTGGCAATATTCGCGAACTTATTTAGTTCGTTACTATAGCTAGCTCATTTCGTGCAGAGCGTTTAAGCGCAACAATCATTATTTCTGTTGCAGACGCTCATGCAGTCTCGCTACCTTCGCGCCGTAACCACGGTGGACCGACAACGGCACACCTTTATCCTCACTATACGGCTGCAGCTGAGGCTGGGCGGATGATAGGATGGCCAGCGACAATGGCTCACCCAGCTCGAAGACAAACCTCGCCGAAAGCCTCGTCTCAAGATTCGACAAGCTGTTGGCTCTGATTGAAAATCAGAACCAGTTAATGGAGAAACAAGGACATACGCTAGAGAAGCAGAGAAATGAGCTCGAAGAGCAACACAAGACTATTAAGAGGCATACTGGGATGTTGGAGACCTTAGAGAAGGATGCCACTAAAGGTGTGTAGCCTTCGTGTTGATGAGCCACCTCTACAATATACTGACGAACGCTGTCAGATGACAGGCCACATGAGCCACGGACTATGGAGGACGAGCAGACGTGGGGTGCTTTGGATAAAGAAGCTCTGGCGAAGATCAAAGTGACCGTCGATGGATGGAGAGATCTAATGCAAATCTCTCTAGTATTCGTGAGTACTTTATTGGATCAAAAGTCAGGAAAACTTCAACGTCTATGTATATAGATTGCCCTGTTCTTGACGGTCGTGACCGCCTTCATTTCACCGATCATCCAGACGTTCACATCACCTCCCAGTGATGATACGTTCTCGTCTACGGGCTCGGGCAAACCCCCGTTACCAACAGTACCCACACAACTCGTCGCCTTATTCTATTATCTAGCCCTAATTGTTAGCGTGAGTGCAGACTGATACTTCTTCTGAGCCACCGTTAACGACCGGCCGACAGATATTCAACTCGATGCTATGCGTTCTGGGCATGCAATGGGCATCGAGGCTAATTGCTGTACCCCTCGGCAAAACAAATTTGGAACGAACCCTAGCACGCGAAAGGCGAAAAGCTATCGCAGAGCGCTATATGTTACCGCTCATGGCCGTACTTTTTTGGACGCTCCTTCTGGCCATCGGATTGTTCGTAGTCGGATTCCTTATTCAACTATGGGAACTGTCTTTATCCTTCAATGGTCGGGCACCGATATTGGTTCTCGGTGGAGCCCTTGCTACAGCCTTATCACTGGTGATCCTTGGTATCATCGTGGTGACCACATTCCACGCTGCTCTGCATGACAACTCGCCGTTCGAAAGCCCATTAAGCAACGCACTCCGACCGGTTCTCAGCTTGATTCGTCAACGTCTCGAGCGGAAGGAGATTAAGGCAGTCAACGAGAATAGTTGGCGTATAGTCGAAGAGCGTGCGGCGAAGGATACAGATGATGTGGAGGCTTTGATCCGGTGGCAGGAGAGCGACAACAAGGACGAACGAGAGCTCAAAACTTATGCGCGGCTGGTCATTCACACCAACGACACCGAACTCTTGGAACGAGCATCTCCTTCGTTCGAGCTTGGGAAATGGTACACTGTTGGAGACACACTCTTCCCCGTGTTCCAAGCAACTCGCGAAAGATTCACGGCGACAGATACTTCGTTCCGGGTGAAGGATACAATCGACCGACAGTTGGTCAACTTCAAGACTTGGCACGGGTGGACCACACTTGAGCCTGAGGGATATGTATGGAGAATCGATCTTCAGGCCAACAGATTGACGCGGTGGTGCAAAGACCAATGTGCGAGCCTGATTGAAAGTTCGCGCGAAAACCGACGCGCATTGTTTCCTCTGTACACCTTCTTCACCTCCCTGGAAGCCGGAAACCATGATCTCCGCGGCTACAGATTTGAGACATACGACTCTTGTGTGGCACGCGTTCTTTGCTCCTACAATCAACGCGGGTATCTTGGAGATCGAACTCTCATATTTATGTCCGCTCTCCGAGGTTGTCAGTCTATCATCAGGGACGACGAAACCACTTTGATAAGGGACAACAGACCAGACGAACTCTCGGCTATTCTCGCTCAAGCCAATCTTTCATCCCTCTTGCAGTCACTATTACGGGACCCAAACGTCCAATGGCTATCCGTCAACAATTTGATCACTCTCATCACAAAGGGAAGAGAAGTTGTTATCTTGGAAGAGATGTCGGACTTCTTCTCCTCCTTCCCGGAGAAAGATATCGGTGGACCCGAGAACATCATCGGCTTTGTAAACCAGCTGATGAGCTGGGTGCCACCCGATTCTCCCGTCCTTCCTTTCCTCGATCTTTCGCCCTTGCTTGCCCTTGCTGAGCGCAAATTCGGGCGCGATCATTTCAATGCGTGGAGGTTCGGAGACGTCATGAACTACTATCTACCCTATCTCGGTTGCGGTGGCCTCGAGACCTTATCTGGTGTACATCTATCTCGCGAATTTTGGGAGACCTACCTAAGAGTGACCTTGATTCCAGTGGGCGATGATCCAACTCAGCGTCAGGCGTTTCATGGGCGCCGTTATAATCCGCGCCTCGTTCGTGAGTAACATCACCATCTGAGAAGCTTAACTACCTTACTCAATCCAACTCCAACTGCAGCTCTGCCTTCCATGACAAGGGACGAACATGACGATCTAATCGTTACTCTAACCGACGCGTTCAAGGACGTAGACCAGACCCAGGCTCTATCATCTTTGAAAGGACCTCTTTGGGAGTTCCTTGATCTCGATGAGACTGAGAGGAACCGGATTGCAACGCTGGTCCTCGAACAAGTTCCTTTGAGCACATTTGTAATGCTACTTCTTCGAAGCTTCCGTTGGGATTGGAATCGCATCAAGGATCTCATCGCTCGCGTAGTGCATGGGCGTGAACTCGAGCTCTTAGCCGGACTGGCTGGATTCATCGACGATTCATCGGTCATACGCGATCACGCTACTTGCCTCATTGTCCTCGATTTGCTTCACCAACTGATGCAAGACTTACCTCCCAGTTTCGTCGTCCCTCGTGAATTCGACTTGTCGACCTTCCTCTACGAATTCTCAGAGTATGAGCCTCATGGGACACATTGGCGTCGGGATAGCGATGTCATTATTTTCTACCTTGATCACGGAGCCTTTGACGCGCTCACGCGCCCGAATGAGATACGGAGCTTCTTGGAGTATTGCACTCAGGGATACTGGAGGATGGAGTACTGGGAATATGATCTACGCACAAGTCAATCTACTCGACAACGTGCAGAGTCTTATCTGGAAAGGTTGTCCGCGCGTCGCCTCGATTTGGCGCCCGAAATTGGTATGCTCGTTTAGTAATTTTGTGTACTCTTGTCTGACAATCTACAAGGATGGTTCGATGCGCAACTATCCCCACCTCCAGAACGTCGGCCTCATGATCAACCGCTCTCTATTATCGAAAGAGTTACTCGTGCACTTCCTGTTCGTTTGCGGAATGCACTGGTGCGAGTCTCCGGTGATGAAGTGACACTGCATCATGATCTCGAAATGGCTCCTCGCTCCGGAGCGCATTTCACTGCGAATTAACAAGTGATCATGGATTACGGCTCAAGCAGCCCAATCTTGCGAACCTTCATACCTCAGGCCGTTGACAATTCCTGCACACCGAATGCGACTATCTCTTCATGAGTGGTCACCCAAGACGAGATTGTAGTCAATCGATTTCCGTCAAGCAGATCATCCCGGTCGTGACGCCGAAGATCACGATGCTGGATTAGTCTGGCTCAGGCCAGCTAAAAAGCGCTTCGCGTGGTACCGACGACTGGAACCCCTGATTCCACTATCTTGCCATCAGTTGGGGGGGAATCATCATGCGATTGGATATTTGGTGAAGCAACGACCGTCTTAGACAACGTCTAGATGACATGTAGGCTACTGATCGTGTATCATTCGACTACAATGTTCCGGGACAGGGCTGGAGCCGCTGGATGTGAGCTCACAGAATGTCGATCTTGATTACCAATGATGATATCAGCCACTTGATTGTACCAATCACAATGATGTCTGGACACACACACTCGATTCTTTGCCGATGATACGCGAAAAGTAGAAAATTTATTTAGTGGACGCGACTTTTTGGGAAATGCAGCCAAACAAGGTTTTCATTATCATTGGTCTTCAAGGGAAAGGGCCGCCATCTGTGCAATATCATTGTCGATGCCGCTTTCATAATTGAGATTAACGGCCTACTGCAATGAGCAAAACAATCGACCAGTCCGTCCTGACAAAAACCACTGTCGGGGTTTTCGTCGCAGCATGCTTGACAATCCTCAACACACTGAGAAGGAGTGGATCGCAACATAGACGGTGAACAATCGCCAGGCATCACTCACGTCCGTCGAGCTCTCACCAGCACCATTGCAGGGATCATTGGGAACAACTGCAACACAAACAGTGGAAAAATGGAAAACTGCGAGAAGGAGAGCTACAGAGACTAGACGCATGTTGGGGCCCTGCTGCACTCCGTTTCAATGGCGCGCTTTATAGGGCGGATTAGTCTTCTTCTTGAATATATCTGACGATAGCGTCGACAGCACTGAATGAGAGTCTAGAATCCAAAGCGCTATAAAGATCACACACCTCGTATTTACATGAGTATGAGCATCTATATCAATGCTGTTGATACGTCCTTTCTCCGTCTACGATTGATCATCGACGGCTTTTGGGAGGAATAGATGGTAGACCATGTGGTCAAGCATGAGAGAACAGTGCCTGACAGTATACTGAGATCATGACCGACTCTACTCTGACAAAAGGTTGATTTGCGAGTTGTTTGAAGGTCGTGTCAAGGCAAGTATCATGATATTCCGCAGAAGAGAGGTTGCGGCTTGTTCTCATATATGGCCAGTGTACCATTGTCCTAGGACTTGGGATATCGCCTGCTATGAGATTGCGAGCGCTTCGAAATGCCTCCGCCACCAGCGATCTAGAATCAGGAAAAGAATGCATGAGAAGCGGGAGCAATCTTGTGTTATCGGGAACGCGATGTCTCCCGTCCAATGTGCAAAAGCAGAATCGCTAGCTTGGTGAGCCACCGCGATATCATGTACCATGATTGCCAGAACTAGCGTATGTGCCTGAAGAAGCAAAGGAAGAGAGTAGCTGCGGGCTGCCGCTGAGCTGGCCATGGACAAGTGGGACTTGGAGCTGCAGTAGCTGAACAGTTAAAAATGAATAGAGCAAAAAATGCTGCACGTTCACAGGAGCATCCCAAAAGTCGCCTTTGTTACAAGATCCAGATCTGTGATGAGTGCGAGAATTAGATGGGAGTTTATGGTCGGTTTTGATAAGCTAAAATTCGAATGCAAGTTTTCCATGAGCTTCCGATCGTATTAACGATCCATCATGACCGGACTCACGAATTGAGATGAACAAGGCACTATGAGCACAGTACCAGCGTGATGGTTGGTTGTAAACAAGGCTGGGCCACCTTCGCCTTGTTCACTAATACGGATCCGGCGACCTCGGCCGATGTTCAATATATTCAACTCGAACCTGCAAAACCCCAGGCCTCCTCAGACACGCCCTCTCTGAATTTCGGTGCTCATAGTCATCGTGCTCTATCATACGCACAGTGACCTTACGGTTCATCTTCTAGTCAGCCAACCCGTCGCCATCTGAGCTGCGGCCAGCAGCGGAGCTTTGACAGCTGCTGCCTGGACCATGATTGACGACGTCGACGAGGCTCCTTCAAGGGCAAAGCCCGATTTAGCGGAAGCTCTCGTCTCCAGATTTGACAAGCTGCTCTTCTTGATAGAGAATCAGAACGACCTGATGGCCAAGCAGAGAGAAGAGCTCGCTGGACAGCATCAAACATTGAAGAAACATACTGGAATGCTGGAATCGCTGGAGAAAGATGCTACAAAGGGTGAGTAGAGTGCATCGACATGTATTTGGCGGGATTTTCATTGTGATACAGATGACAGAGCTCATGAGCCAAGAACCATAACGGACGAGCAGACATGGGGCGCTCTAGATAATGAATCACTGGCAAAGATTAAAGTTACGGTCGATGGATGGCGAGACCTTATGCAGGTTTCTCTTGTATTCGTGAGTTATGTGTACATTGGCGTCAGGCGTATTCTTACACGACATGCAGACTGCTCTGTTCTTGACAGTCGTCACCGCATTCATCTCGCCCATCATTCAGTCATTCACCAGTCCTACCGGCAACAACGATGCAACTATCGCGATGCCATCTGGCAAAAACCCGCTGCCAGCGACATCTACCCAACTTATTGCGCTCTTCTACTATTTGGCAATCATCACAAGTGTAAGCATAGTGCATGCCTTATCAATTCTGATCTGACAAGCGTATATTAGATCTGTAATTCCATCCTATGCGTTCTGGGTATGCAATGGGCCGGGAGGCTGACTGCAATTCCCATTGGAAGGACAAACCTTGAACGAACACTCGCTCGCGAAAAACGAAAAGCGCTCGCCGATCATTACATGTTGCCTCTAATGGGCATCCTTTTCTGGACGCTCTTGGCAGCAATCATATTTTTCGTTGTCGGGTTTCTCATTCAAATGTGGGAATTAGCGTTCTCGTTCGCCGAGCGAGCTCCTATCCTTGTTATCGGTGGGGCTTTGGCGACCGCTTTGTCAGTCATCATCCTCGGCATCATCAATGCTACCACGTGTCATGCTGCCCTGCAGGATAACTCTCCCTTCGAAGGCCCCTTGAGCCATGCCGTCCAAATACCAATGGACTGGGCACGCCAGCTCTTCAGTTCACGGCGTTCGAACGGCTGGAAAGCTGGAGCCAACCAGCAGCCAGATTTGGAAAGGGCCGAGATGACGCTTGGAAGAGAAGACGATGTGCTGTCTCTGGTCGACGTGCAGGCTCTGACAGCATGGGAGGATACCGAAGATAAAGACACGAAAGCGCTAAAGACCTATGCTCGATTGGTCCTCAACACCAGTAACACGGAACTGCTGGAGCGTTGCGTTCCTTCATTTGATTTTGGGAATTGGTACGCGGCCGGGGACACGATATTTCCGGTCTTCAAAGCTGTTCACGAGCGTTTCCTCGCTACCGACACGTCGTTTCGAGTAAAGGAGACAACAGTTCAGCAACTGTTGCGCTTCTCAAAGTGGCATGGATGGACACGCCCGGACCTATTCGGTTATCAGGCTTGGAGGGGCGACCTCGAGTCTAACAGACTGACCCAATGGTGCAAGGACCAATGCACAGTATTGGTCAATTCGGGAACTGACCGCGCGCGCGAATATTTCCCTTTCCTCGCTTTCCTCACCTCCTTAGAGGAGGACAATCGAGACCTTCGAGGCTATCAACTCGAGACGTACCAGGCATCTGTCGCTGCCGTCATCTGCTCGTACCAGAACGGAGAAGTGGGCGAGCGCCGTGACATTTTCAAAATCGCCCTCGCTCTTTGCAAGAACCTCGTTGTACAAACCGATAGTTTTCTCAAAGACGGCAGGTCTGATGAAGCAACTGAAATTCTTTCCAGAGTCAGTCCTTCCTCTGTCATGCATTCCATTTTCCAGGGCAGTATTCATGACCTTGATTTCTCCTGGACTGACATCGGAGTTTTGGTCACCTTTATCACGGAACGAAATGAAATGGATATTATCCATGAATTGGCTCCGTTCTTTTCATCCTTTCGAAAAGCGGACCTAGGTGACTCCGAGAAATACGTCACCGATTACCTGGCTGACCTCTCCATGGGCCTTCCTCCCCACTTCGTTACCCCCAATGGTCTTGATCTCTCTCCGAGCCTCGCTATCGTGACCAAGGACTTGGAATCACCACGCTTAATCTTTTATCTTTACTATCTCACTCGAGGTGGTGTTGAAACCCTTTCGGATTTACACCCAGCTCGCCAATACTGGCAGGATTGCCTCGATATTTATCGAAGCAGTATATTCTTCGTTGGGAATCTTGGGATAACGCGTTTATTTGAGCGATATTATCCCCGCTTTATCCGTTCGTATGCTCTACAGTCTTCCTCCTTCTGTTAAGCTGATCTTTCGGTTAGCTCTCCCATCGTTATCGGATGACGAAAGTGATGATCTCATCTTCACTTTGATCAGCTTGTTCAAAGATGATTATCACATTCTCACGTTGCACGCCTTCAAAGGGCCTTTCTGGGAATTGTTAGATTTGGACGATGACCGAAGAAGTCGTGTCACCATAACAATCCTTCAAGAAGTTCCACTTGCGCTGTTTATCTTTATTTTGATGAGGACATCTCGCTGGGACTGGGATCGCGTCAAAAGCTTGATCTCGTCTACTGTTCAAGATCGAGAACTCGAACTCCTGGCCGGTCTCACCAACTTGATTGAGGATCATCGTTTTATGCATGATCATGCCACTTGCATGATTGTTCTCGATCTCCTCGCCCATCTCATACCCAATCTCCCCAGCACATTCTCTGCCCCTCCGGGATTTGATCTTTCCGAACTAATGGAAGGACTAACCCGATGTCGACCAAATCGTAAACGTTGGCGTGTACAGAGCGACACCATCATGTTCTACCTCAATCACGGCGCCTTCGAGTTGCTTGCTAATCTGGATTATGCGAAACACTTCTTTGAGGCATGCATCCAAGATACCCGGAAAATGAAATATTGGGATGACGATGCACAAACCAGTGGCAGGACTCGCGAACGCTCAAAATTCTATCTGAAGACGATAGACACTAAACGACAGTCGACCTCGATCGACATAGCTCGAGGGTAGTCTGTCGTTCCTTCATTCTACCTAGGATGAATGTAGACGGCCACACAATTTTGTGAGCTACCGCTGTCATGGTGCTGCCGTCAGAGAACTGTGTAGTCTTCGACTTGGACTAGAGACTCACTTACTCCTTGCTAGAGTTCTAGATAAACTCAATAAGTTTGATTATCGTCTTTACGCCCAGACGGAGATAACGGAGGTTGACTTTCCGTCCCAAACTTCAGTCGTTCTGCATGGGAGGCCTTGGTCTAAACATCCAAGGTTCCGCAGATTCAAGTTTTCCACGGACGGTTCATTCACATTCATATTTGGAGCTCTTCATGTTACTAAAGTAAAGATCACTGTGATGTTTTCTCTTTTCGTTCTGTTGCATTTTACACGTTTTGGTGATTTTCGTGGAGAAAAGGCTCGATCTTAGATCGTCAGGCACGACGCACATGCACATGCCATGCGGTAAAACTTTGTTCGTTAAATCCAGAGCGCCAAGAGCCCAATGGATTATAGTTGCAGTGATTCTCGGGCTTTCGAATGCTATGTCGAGAATTTCAATGCGAAGCTAGATGAATCTTGTGCCACCGCAATTTGGAGGTTCCCAATCACAATCACTAGTACCTTGGCCCACAGCCACAGCTATACTGGTGAACGAGGTCAAATGGGCACCACTCCGAAACATAAACCCAGACAGATGAATTATAGATGAAATATAAGAGAATCTAAGGAGCGTACAAATGTCCACAATGAGGCAACAGACACGTCCGAATGGTCAATCCTCTACCAACTCGATCGACCTCAATTGAGAGACACAAGAGTCAGGATGACCTCCTGCACCTGCTCTCCGTAAGTATTGGCGTAGAGTTCGGGGTTCGGGGTGACACGAAGACCGTCGTACGTTGAGTCATAGATAACGTTCAAAAAGTCACGAGAGCTGGTACGTGGGTCGTCCCAGGCTGGAATGAGATTCAACGTGAAGGGGTCGATGAGCCAGACTTGACTTTCGGCATATGCATTCCGAGGATTGCTGGTAGACGGAAACGAAGATCCTGAAGACGGAAACCTGGGTCAGAAGCCTCTTTAGTCGGTGAAGAGGTGCATCACGTACCTCCGGCTAGAGCCAAGTACCCCCAACTATATCAAGCGTAGACAAACACGAAAGAGATAAATACGGGACTTAGAGGTCCAAGAAATGGATGCGAAGACTCACACAGAACTATCCTGAGAAGAGAAATCGTCTCCAGCGGTTCCTGCAACGATGCCGAGGAAAGGAGCACCGGAAGAAGATTGTACGGAGCCAATGTTCACATATCCAGTTTGGCTCGTGATAAAAAAGAGCCCGGCTTGAGCTATTGTTTGGACGACGGTGAAGGTGTAATCGGCTACATGGCAAAGGCAACGAAAAGATTGAGCAGACCGTTGTGCATGTAGACAGAATCCGACTTACTTAGTGAAGGAGGACTCACGTAACCAAGGGTATCGCCAAAGTCGTCTTTTACGAGAATTTGCACAATGTCGCTGATAGTGTAACGATTGGTAACTAGGTGGCTTAGACTAGCTTGAGACCACTTACGGGAGGGGTAGCAGGGACGGTGCCTGTCTCGGTGCGAGCTCTACATATGGAAGACAATGTGAGTCATTTTCGGAAACCAAGGTTTCAGTAGGATAGGACAGGTACGAACCAACTCCAGAGGGCACACGTCTTGTCAGTGCACGTCGCGCGAATTGAGGAGTACGAGGAGGAAGACCTGCAGCGAGTAGGGCGCGATTGGAAAGCGGTTTGAGGGGTGAAGTCTGGGTTGCGAGCATGTCTCTGAAGGGGCCATCGTTCGGATTGTGTATACTCTTTCCGAGAATGGCCGTCGTGAACGCTGCATAGAGCAGCAAAAGAATGGACGAGCGCATATCTTGAGCTCGGGTTATTGAGAGGACAGTCCTACTGGCAGTGCCCCCCACGGGAACGTGGTCGTTGGCCTGATGTCTTGCGCCGACTGGCGGGGTCGTTCGTTGCCCTAGTCACCCAAAATGGCTTGAGCGTTTTGTCCGATAGCATTTTAGCGAGTTTGGCGATAAGACCTGTCTCTCGGAAAAACCGACGGCGGTTGAACTGGACTTTGTTGTGGCAGTTTTGTTTATCCCGTGAATTGTCGGCTGGATGAAACAGTCCTGATGGCTTGAGGTGACTTGACAGTGCCACCTATCGTCCAGAATAAAGCTGACTGTAAAACGAGAATCTACGATTGTTTACTAGCAAGTCCCAGTCAATTTCTCGTCGAGATTGCGTGAGGAAGAAGCCCAAGCGCCTGGACGCTTCCGAATCGAACTCAGATGCAGATCTGGACCCTGGATCAAGCCAAATAATTTCGCATTAAGAATCTTCCATTTATATCCGGTTCACGATTATTTGATTGGCTACATGACGTGGTTAGGGTTAGGACTACTTAGGTGCCAAAAAAAAGAGGGCAGGTTAGCCCGAGGGGCCAATCCTGCACAGGAAAATATTTGGACGGTGCATGAGGGGTTTCCCCATACATGTCACAGCTCCTCCGCTATGGAACAGGGTCGCCGTGCTATGCGGAGTTTCCATGACACATATACCCAATTACTTGAAGGGGTGCATGCCATCAAGGTAAGTATGAAGAAAAGCTTCATGAAAACGAGAGCCTTATGTACCCTAGGATCGTGCACAGACCATGTCCTTCACGTGAACCGTCTCACAGTATTACGGTCACAGCATTCGGTAAAGAGACAAAGCTTCTTCGGCGGATGTTACGAGTGCCAAGGTCGTGCTTCTTTCGCGTTCTTACATGTACAGGTTTCAATGAATATTATATATGATGCGAAATCGCTGTATTCGTGTGACGGGTCAACAAAAGAAGTCCGATATAAGTCCTCGATGAATAGACATCCAGGCATGAACTTGATACAACCGTCTGGCAAGAGGGCGAGGTAGCTTGTGAAAGGAATACAATTATTCCGCCAACCTGACTAATGTCCAAAGCAGGGATGTACTTTGGCCGGGTGCCGTTGCTGACTTCGAACATCAGCAGTTTGACACCAGTAGAGGGACCGCGTTCCGGTGTATTGAGTGCAGATGATAATAATTGATCGATTGCTGGGATCCGTCGACAGTTACGGCGAAAGGACTGCGATTCACAATAACAGTCAATTGAGTCGAATTTGAGTCAAAAGATCACGTCACAGCAAAACTTCAAGAGTTTCTTGAACTATCCAAGTCTGCCCAGAGCGTATCACGGATATAGCAGATGCATTCAAAAGCGAAATTGCGTCCCTTAGCGACTAAGGTCTTCAGGCTAGGCATGAAAAGCTGCCGAGCGGTAGCGGTGAAGCCCATTGGTCGCTTCAGTCGAGATAATTTCGGGATAGCGAGAAACATTTTCTTCAGTAAGCAGTTCGCTTTAATCGGCCAAGAGCGGGTGCATGAAGCTGGCAGACCGACACAACTCTCGTCTGGGGCTTGGGCATTGGCGAGAGAATATACGAGGTAGGCAGATGAACGTTCATAGGGTTATCCACAGACGCCTATTGATATTGTCTGACCGATGTCGACCAGGCTTTTCATGCAGATATGTGTGCCTGGATACAGGACAACACCGTACCGGTGCGAAAGCCTTGAACCTCGGGGATGCAAGTCATCTGATGCGAGATAAAGCAGTGGTCGCCAAGGTCATTTCAGGAGGAAATTATAGCAACGCCGTCATCCTCATATCCCGGTCATTTAGCTGGATCATAGAGCTATAGCGCTAGCGGGAGACATCGGATGTCACCCATTGAGCGCAATATCGAGAGAAACGACCCTTCGGAGGTGATTTTTGAATAGACAGGTTCACACAAGCAGCATTTGTCTGACATGCTCAATTTCAATAGGGCTGGTTAAGCAGAAGACCAGATACACAGAATCTGCATTTGTTGCAACGCTTTGACCTTTGAAGCCACAGACAAACAAAGCACAACACCAACACCACCCAAACTGTTGGGGCATGCGCTAGGGACATTCACAGATTGTTCTTTCAGCCAATCTCGGTGATTTATTTTCCTTATGAGCATGTTATACCTCGCCATGTGTTGCGAACCCATCAACAAATTCGAATAACTGTGGCCGTACGGGTGAGTTATTGTCCTTCTGTCTTTGTAGCGACATTGAGCGCTTACACCGATCTCCATCGTAGGGTACAGCCAGGAGCTTGTGAGCACGAAGAATCAAAGCTTTGACAATGGGTTTGCACGATCGTCTCTGCAGTGGTACGATCTCGCTGCCGATTTCCAAACCGAGCGAGACACATAACGAACCAATCAGCATACCCCTTTCTGAAATGAATGGTCCAGTCTTCATTTTTCAAGGTGTTATGGCGAAGATGACGGAGACTTGAACCCATCGAGTGAGTGAGAATGCAGTGCTGAGATCCTTGGGGCATTGACGAATATTTTAGATCGATATTCTCCAGGGAGACTGAATGTCGATCTCATTTGTCCCCAAGCAAGGAAACGAGATAGAATATATGCTCTCTGCTTGTATCGCTCTTGTGCTTATCGCTGTTTCATCAGCCATCCGATGCTCTTGAGCACTGGCTGGTGAAAATCTCCCTGATATCTATTCCCAAAGTAAGCACGTCATTTAATTGTGAGGCAGCGGACAAGCATCTTACTTTTTATTAGATTCTCCGCGAGTGATTCACTCTGCTGTAGATCTTCAATCATGTCCAGAGATGGACTACCCTTCGCCTTCACTTGCGGGTTCACGACCCTGGATATTCGGCATATAGGTGGAAGCACCAGTGTCGCCGTGCATTGCACCAGTTTGCAATTTATTCTCTCGTGAAAGAACGGGAGGGGATGCATCTATACCGTTGATCGCGATGCACGATGATTGTCATTGACTAGACGTCCCGGGAGTGTGATGTTTGGCCTCCGGTACGACTTCCGGATTAGGGCCGGCCGAATGTTTGCACTGAAGCAAGCTATGGTTCTGATGGTTCGGCGTCATGCCTCATGCACGACCACTCAGATGTTTGAATGCACGGAAAGGGAAAACCGGAAATCGACGACCTGGCTGACGTCGAACCGATCGTTGATTAGCTCGTGCCACGCCGAAGTCAATGTCGGAGACTCGCCTGAACATGCTGCCACATCTGATCCTTCCTCTCCGCGCCCTATAGAATTGCAGCCGATGATACAGCTCCGCATTCTTCATTCGCCTGGTCGCGCATCGCAGTGGGTTGATGGCGCCAAACGCGTCGCAAATCCAGAGCACATGGGTGGCATCTCGCCACCGTCCTGCTTAGATCAGATATGCGTCCTTCTCTAGCTTCTTGCAGTCGCAGACAGTTCCTCATAGCGCGGTTCGTCGGTTTGTCGAGGCCGACCGCCGCGAGTGGTCTCGGAGCTGTTTCTGAACAAGCGCAGCCATCGCGTGTTTCTTCGACGATTCGTCCGTCATTGCCTATCCTGTAGCGAAAGTCATTTCCTATCGAGATCGCAGAATCATAACCTCGACGCGTTGAAAGGCCCCAGATGACATGCTTGTCGTCATTACCCAGAGTGACGAGGAGGGCGATCTGCATTGCTGTTCTCTCAAATATCTAGCCTTGTCGGCATATGTCTCTGAAGACTGTCTCAGATGGCGTCGGAGCTCTGGATGGCAGCTGGTGAGCGCGTCGTCTCCGAGGTAGTCAACCGACTAGACGCCCACAACTCGCTGGATGTGAAATTAGGTATGTCTTTTCCTGCGGGTGTGATGATGAGACATATCGCCTGATTCGGATGATGCGTTACAGTTGTGTCTGTGTCGGAGAATATAGTGCGCGTCGTCCCAGGTGTGGTCGATGTGGTGGTCGGCGTTGAAGATTGTCGAGTATCAACTCCGCCGGCTGTGGGCGCATTGTTCATCGTTCATTTTATTCGTCACACAGTGTATGGATCGAGAGGGCCGCGCAGCGCAGGGATATCATTGTACAGGAGAGCGAATCGCGGCAGAGATTACAAGCAAAGCAGACAACAGGAAGGAAGACAGCGAGGAAGAGAGTAAGGAGAACAATGCAAAAGGATTAAGGATACAACTGATGGGAAGACAGAGCGACGAGACCTATATGCGGGGAACTATATGGACGAACAAGAAGATAGAGAAGAGAAGGTAAGAGAAAACGACGACGATCAATAAGGAAGAGAGCCTCGAAGTCTCGTTGTCCGGCGGGCCTTTGCGCCGCGAACGCCTCCGCCGTTAGCATGCTCGTCGACGTCCGAGCTTACATGTCCTGCGAGGGACATATGCTCGAGGGCATCTGCCAACTCCGGCATCTCGTCCAGAACCGCCTGCTGCTCGGTAACGCCGAGCTTACCAAAGGCGTCGACTAGATGGTCTAAGCCCTGGTCCTCCCCAGGCGATGCCATCGACGCGAGCCATATTCTGACGAAATTGGAAGGGCGGCTACCTCGTCCGCGTCGGGGCTTGAGAGGGGGATGAGCGTGACCGCGATGTCTGGCGGGGGTCTTGGAGTTGGAGGCCGTCTGTGGTTGAACGACGACGGGGATGTAGGGTTCTGGTGAAGACTCGCGTGAAGATGCGGATGCGGACGATGAGCATGAGGAAGAGAAGGATTCGGAGCTATGGGCTGACTCGTAGCCCTCGAGGTCGACGATAACGGGGAGTGGTGGTGAGACGGTGATGGTGTTTCTGAGCTCCTCAATTTCATCGAGGATGTTCTGGCGTCTCACTGTGGGATATACATCGGTAAGTGGAGGCGAGGATGTGAAGAAGAACGGTACGTACGGTAATGGGCAGAACCTTGACAGTACTTGCCCCACATGTGGCGCTTTCGCCAGCTGTTGTGGGCAAGGCTTGCATCGATGTCCTTAAGCTCTTGTTTGAGCTTAGAGATGGCAGACCATTTCTGAGAGGACATCATTTTGTGAGTGTTTGCAAAGGGGTTTGAGGTTTTATGATGCGATGGATGAGTGGGAAGAATGGTTGACTAGCCTTTGTGCGGAAAATCGGAGATTATATAGCGCAATGTCCAAAGAGTGCAATACAATCCCAAATAAGTACAAAGGGCGCCTTCGACCCAATTCGAACAATACAATGTGCTGTTCTCTTGAGTGTGAATGCAAAAATAGTACTGCTAAACTCAGCGCTCGGAAGTGTGACTTTATTCCCCTAATAACGGACGCCGGATCACATCTAAGTGTCACTCCATTCCTATAGATGTAAAAGTCCTTGCTTCCCCTTTGACTTCGTCAGTCTCCTGTCTCATGGGGATAACACGATTTCTTTGACCGACTGAGATCTCAGAGCTGATCTCGGCCTCTGCATCTTCAATATTTCCAGAAGCAAATTCTTCGGAAATAATCATCCCAGGGAGATTGATAGACGAAGGGGGCAACTCTGCAAGCCATAAGAACAGATATACATGAAATATAAAATAAGACTTACCGGTATAATAAGGAATGTAATATTGTGCTTCTTGGCGAGTTAAGTACTTGCTTTCACAAAGACGAAGAAGTTCCAAAACAGAAACTCGGTCTATGGGCCATGACATATCGACGTACTCAAAGCTGTTTAGGAACGTTCTACAAGCCCGGAGTTTTTCTTTGTAGTTGCATTTCTCTTTGATAAACTTCACGAGGCGAGGAAAACGTTCCAAGCCTGGAGGCGCGGCGTTGATACCTGCTTGGTGTGCAATGAAGACGTGTACTGCGAAGGCTCGAAGGTAGATGAGAGCGTTCTCGTCGTCATCGGGGAGTGCACGGATGAAATCATCGACTGCACGTAGAGCGGACTCTTCGTTTCCTTTGATAGCGAATAGCACGATCGGCATGGTGAGGGTGATAGCGCGATGAGGTTGTCGAATAAGCGATTTAACGAGGATATCTCGATCGACGTGTGAAACGATGTCAGTCAAGACGTCGTCCTTCTCTGTTCTATGAGTATCCAAGCAGATATCAAGAGCAATATCGAAGATGAGCTTATGATCATCAGAAGGCGGCATTGGTATCTGGTAAGAAGCTAGGATATGCGCTATACATTCCTCGTATGATTGTCGCCAAGGCCGATCCATGGCATCATAAAGATTATTCATATCGCAGATGAAGCTCGTCATAGCGAGGAAATAATCTTTCCGATATTCTGCTTGAATCGCAGTAGCATCCTGGTAGAGACCATGTAGTAACGCGATGATCTTCTGGGAATAGCTTCGCAAGAGCGGAGTAACATAGACGCCTGAGACTGGAAACAGACGCCCGGGTAACCGATGAAGATATTGCGCTATCGTGACTTTCACGCGAAGCGAAGAATCGGTGGAAAGGAAGCGGATCGCAGCTAATAGAGATGCTTCGAGCGCGTTTATTTGAATCCATCTTCTATCGAGGAGTGAGGGAACCACTGTGTCTAGTAACTCCGATTCGGTCAAATCGGCGACCAATTGAGAGTACACGTTCATGGCGTTCTTAGTCATCATGTCTGTATCTTCAGTGGCACGTGGATACATGCTCTGCGGGAGACGCTCCTCGAATACTGACGCAAATGGTCTGTCTATGGGCTGATCTCTGAGAGAAAACCAGATTCGGAATTTGCTTCCGAGCCAAGTCGAGAACGGACTTTGGAAAGGTGATTGCCGGTGGCAAACTGCATGTCCAACTGTAGCCGCGATGACCAAAGCGACTAGAGAGGAGGAAAGCGTTCCAAGTACGCTGACGATAACGAGGATGACGGGTGGAGTCTCGAATGATATGGTTAGACACCATAACTGGTAGAGGAATCCGAATACGAAGAAGGCGATGGAGGAGATGAGTGATCCTTGGAGGGTGCTGACTAGAGGCGCTAACCATTTCTCGGCCATTTCTTTCCGAGCTTCGTGTCGAAGTGTCCTTTCGAGGAAAGTGTCGCCGTAGGGAATGGACGTCATTTGGCCTATCCACTGCCTTCCCAGAACACATAGAATGGCGGTGAGAACCTGAGCGATTAGTTGGAGCTGCATATATGATACGATTTATGAGAACTTCGCACACTGCCAATCAAAGCCATGTAGAAAAAGAACGTGATGACCTGTGTCGATATGGCAGGCTGTGGAGGTTTTCCCTGGGATTGTGCCGTCGAATTTATCGTTAAAAGTTGGATATTGGAAGAATTGATGATAGTGATGCTAACGGGGGCCGTAGGGCTCCCAGCCGACAGCGATTGAGTCACCGGAATGAGGAAAGCGGTCACGACCGTCAAGAAAAGGGCAATCTAACGCGGATGGGACTGAGCAGAAGCTTTAGATATAGAAATCAGGTACATACAAAGACCAATGTAGCATCCATCCCGCTTTTCCATTCCTCTGCCCTCTCCTTAGTTTTTCGCATTGTGGATTGGAACAATGCATTCCAGGCAGGCTCGTCGTTCCATTTCCCTCCGTTGTATGGTAATTCGTCTGAAGAGGGGAGTCAACACATGCTAAACAGATCTTGGATTGGATTGACCTCGCAGAGCGTCCTTTGCCAACGTTTCGAGAGACGCGGTCTGCTTTCTCAATAGACCGATTAGCTCATGGAATTTTGGCGAGTCAAACGGGTCGTGATGTCGCCCATCTTCGCGGGATGGTCCAGTTTCGTCGCTACGAGACATGAGTGCATGAGCAGCGATATATCTGGGCACAGCAACGTACGGATTGTCCAGGCGGTGCACCACAGGCGAGCTGGCGGGATTTCGGGAGCGGAGCATAGTGCGCTATATCCGTCGGCCGGCATAGCGGCATCAATTATTTGCAAGATTTATTGACACGTGCACGACATGGCCCGTGCACGACGTTGGGGTATATAAGGCTCTTGGGTGTGTAGCGCTTTTCTTCATACTTACCTTGATGGCATGTACCCCTTCACGTAATTGGGTATATGTGTCATGGAAACTCCGCATAGCACGGCGACCCTGTTCCATAGCGGAGGAGCTGTGACATGTATGGGGAAACCCCTCATGCACCGTCCAAATATTTTCCTGTGCAGGATTGGCCCCTCGGGCTAACCTGCCCTCTTTTTTTGGCACCTAAGTAGTCCTAACCCTAACCTAACCATTATTCTAAATAATCAATAAATAATAATCATCCAATCCGGACATTTCCATTCCGAGCGTTCATCCCGCTATCTCCGCCCCCGTACTCGTTTGATTGTCCGCGGAATCCGATGTACATAATTGAAATGGTTGTATTCTCCTCCTACTTGCCTGCTCATTCTTACACCTGCAGTCATAGAAGCTCTGCAGAGTTCGGAATCGAAATTCTGTTCAATTACTAGTATGCCTTTTAACCTGGCGAGTTTCCACTATCGGTGCCCTGAAATGCAGTAATCAAACTGCCCAACTTTCAAGAACAGGTTCGAGACAACATGCACCACGCTAAGTCCACGAATTTCAGCTACCCAAAGCCCATTGGTTTTCTGGGTCAATTACTAGTATTTTGGTAGGCCTTCAAGTTCCGTTGGCGTCCCGGCGCATCAAACAAAGCTAATACGACTTGATTCTACACAAGCACATTCGTCATTTCATCCCTTCCTTTCATCTAGGTTATCTAGTCGATCGGCCGAAACTGCCTAAAGGAACCGTAGAGCAGGGGAAGCCTGCATCCTCCCGACCCCCGAACACCAAGCGTGCAAAAGAGCTAGTTCAAGCCGACCCTGAGTGAAGGCGTCCTGTTTCTGACGACCCTGAAACACGAGGCAACCCAAAGGGAACACGCAGAGACTCGATTTCCGCGTCAAAAGAGTGAGCATATGTTGTCTTTGCTAGCGGTCTCTTGTTTTTCTCACGTCGCCAGGTGCGCTGATTATTCTTCCTGACACGTGTTGATGGGCTATTTTTCGAGGATTTTGTTGATCGGCCTCAGGCCAACTTTCACCGAAATACCCGAAGGAGTTGAAAGCGATTCAACATTGGGCTAGACTGTCAGTCAAGGGCCTAAATCCTTGCGTGATATTGACATGCGCAGGTAGCTCTATGCGCTCGTCTCGATGTGTGCCAGAACAGGCAAGCAGCAGAGAGATAATCTCGGAGGTTTCTTTGCGATCTTGAACATAACGGAAGAACCGCAAACAACGGTCTTGTTCTCCTGCTGCCTCGTTTACTTTAGTCTGTGCTCAGGTCCGCAACATGCGGCCTCGTTTGCTTCCGGAGACTCGGGCCCTACAATCCACAGTGCGATCGGATCTCGTGAAATTCTAGGGAAAGGACAACCATACCAACGATCGATATTCATATCCGTTTCCGCCTATACTTTCTGGACATCCAGAACCATGAGATCATTCTCAGCGGCTTTCGAGATTGAACATATTTCTCTGCTTTCTCATTCCTCGTATTTTGTTGTGAGGGCACGGTTAGTGACTCGACACGTCCTTGGTCTGCAGCAATTTGAAGCTGACCATTACCAGGGCTATCTCTAGATTCCCAAAATTCTATACGACGATATTGCATCAAGCTTCTCGTGGACTCAGAGGAACGTTCAGTGGGATACGATTGCTCCCGATAACTTCTCGGTCTTCATTCGAAGAACAGACGCTTGAGCTTAACATGAAATGAAACCCGCGGACCGGTAGTCGTTCTAGCAACTTCATTGTCATTAATTATAGCACTAATTCCCGACATGCTGTCTTGCGATTCTGTTTGAATGCTCCGGACGTGCTGGCTCCATGAGGCTGTTTCTCGGCAAAGTGGGTAGCCCTTCCTTTGTCCGTGCCCTTAATTCTACTCTTCGACATCGGGAAGTCATAGTAGTGATAGACGCCAACTATGTTTGTTTATTATTTTGCCGCCTTTTTTCTGCGATCAGTATTACCCGAGTAGTGTTCAATTAAGTTGTCTTGTTATTCTCCTCCTCTGCTTCGTATCAGAGAGAAAAGACTGCCAAGCTAACCACACTATCTCGTAGCCCAGGTTCCGGGGATCTTCTCAGTCGATGGCTCAACCCTGACACCATCCCCACACCATCCCCACACTATCACGCCACTCTCAACCCCTTCATCTCGACAAACTCCCGAACCCGACGTTCTCCTGACGCGCGGCATAAGATATGAAGCTTATGAACAGCCAGGCAATTCCTCCATCAACATGAGGCCTGTCAATCTCGATTCTAACCGTATATAGCCTATATAGGCAGCATATCTCACGCCACGAAGGGAGCGGTGTTGAGTGGCACGTGTTCATCGTTTAGACTTGGTAGATATCAGGTACATGTACTGTACTTGCGGCTCTCCCGGATCGACTTTGATATCAGTATTGTTGAGCATGGTGGAAGTGCCAGAGAAAGAAGTGTCCATTCACGGGATAACTCTAGAAAAAAAGGACAAAAGAGGCAACGGAACAAGCAGACTTTAATCCAAGATTTTTGAACAAGGAAACAAACACAGCAGTACGAGAAAAGAGAGAACAAGGATACTGATTCTATACTGAATATACTGACTCGCAGCACAGTACTTATTAGTATATTCGGCTCCAGAATCCTGCTATCATGCATGCTACCTACGTCCCGTCTGTCAATCTGCTCAACGGCACAAACAGTAGCGTGCAAACAACTTCGCAAACCAATATCAAGTTGAGGGCTCGTGGCGCACGGCGTGACAGTGTAGTTTCGCATCGGCATTCGGTTTGAATGGTACACGCAGGTCGATGATAGCGGAGGAGAGGAGTCGAAGCTTGACGGCGATACGTTTTGGATAGCGCCGAAGGACGCGAGTGTAGGAACTGTGTCAACAGTCTTGACTCGCACGGTAGGGACGTCCGTCCATCCGTCCCGTATGATTTTATTTTGCGAGGTACGTCTTCGATTTTCCAAGTTTGAGTTGGATCGGAAGTTGACGGAGGAGCAAGCGGTGTGATATGGGAAGGCGAAGTCGAGAGATTGTTATCCAATTGTTCTTGACGGGGCCCTCGTAATGAAAGGAAAGCACGGAGAGCGAGAGTAAAGGAGTGAAAAGAGACATTGATCAGCATGATCAAATGCCGGGTCGTCATCAAGGCGAGATGTTTTTGCGTTAGAGTTCATTCGATTCGTGAGTGAGAAAGGCGCTGGTGTATGAGAATGATTTGTAAGGTGGGAGATGTGATCGGATCGGTTGAAGATCGGAAGTCGATGAAGATTTTGGAACGGAAGGTGGTGAGGCTTTCATGAAAGCCGCAACGCAAGGAAGTAAAATGAGAAAATCGGTGTTGAGTGAGAAGATAAAAATTGGGAGGATTGGATGTGATGATGAAGATGACGATTGCGCGTGACGTGATCAAACGGTTGATGACAAAAGCACCCAAACCAATTTTCTCGAGAAAAAAAAATGCAAGAAAAATGCAAAATGAATTTGAATAAATGCAGGATATGAAAAGGTGTCGGATATGGAAATAGAAAAAGAGCAAATAGCACCAAAGGCTTCTCAACATCAAAATGGGGCAAGTCAAAGCACGGATGTAAGGAACGTCCGACAATCGAGCCGATCATGGTACTCCACTGGGGAGCAAATCATGAAAGAATCACAGACTGGAGTCGAAGTTGATAGGGGATGCTCTCGCAGGGAGAGCAGCGGGGGATTCCAACGACGGGAGACCGATACAAGGTATCAGTCGAAGACGGCGAATATGGTTTGAGGAGCCATCGAGTCCTCAACAAGAAAGCAACGATAACAAGTGACGGCTCAATCTCGGAGAACGAGCGATGTCACTTCCATCGTGCCATATCCATATCCAAAGCCGCGGACGCTGGGTGCGTTATCGATACAATCGTACGCTCAGCGGCATGCGACACTGATGGAAGAATCGGAGGAAGGAGGGGCAACTGGGCCACCAGCATAGTCCGATACGTCCGAGGTGTCGCTCGTCGAAGGGAGGAAAGCATGACGGGACGTCGAGTCCCACAATGCATTTTACGTCTGATGAAGTCGGATTCGTTCCTGGATCGTAGCTTATAGCCAGCTTGAACCCGCAAGTTGAATGTTGAGTGAAGATAAAGAATATACATTTGAATAGAAATGGGTCGAGGCGAGATGTGAATAAGAATCGTCCATCGGAGAGCAAAAGAGTAGATTGAGAGCGAGATTGAGACCAAATCGGAAGAGGCGGGCGGGCATAATCGATATCGAGACAGAACTGTGAAGGACCATAGTGCCACAGAGAGCGGGCTTAATACGTTTTCTCTCCTGTTGAGCCCAGGCTCAAGTCAACACTTGACGGAGTACTAGGTTCGAGTTTTCCCGCGTACATCCCACCAGTCCCTGCATGCTCGTCGTCATTCTCATCGACGCCGTTGGCAGCACTTTGATGTGCGTTGCCCGGATTCGGCGATAGATGAAGGAGGGACGGTGATTGGACGTGATCTGACGCTGAGAGTGGTTGTCCCGTAGAAGATGATTGTCCTGAAGGAGGAATAATCGAGGGAGGCGTCGATGATAGGGCTGTCGATGAGCCTGGGACGATGCCGGATATCCGCTCGTTCAGATGACGAAGTCGCGTGATTTCGAGGTCTTGAGCGGTAAGCCGTTGCTGAAGAGTCTCGTTCATCTTGGTAAGGTTCACAATGTGATTCGTCGCTGTTCACACAACGTAAGTTCGGCGACAAGACAAGGATAAAGCAAAACATACCTCGCTCCAATAAGGAAACTTTGCTACTCTTCTGGTTCGTGATGGGCAGAACATCCTTCAGTCGGGCATACCCTTCCCTCAACTCGTCTCTCCGCCGCTGCTCAGCTTCAATCCTCTGCTTCCGAGTGACCTCTTTCCTCGAATTCGCCATCCTGTCCATCATATGAGGATCGGTGGCACCACCCATGCCTCCAACGCCCATGATCATGCCTCCACCAGGGCCGACACCAATATGATTCCCAATTCCGTCGTCCTCGCCATCAGAATAATCGGCTGATCTTCCTCTTCGTCGGCGCTGACTCGGAGAGGGAGTAGGATTATATCGCGGATGCGAGTGGGTGCGATGCACGAGCGATGAACCTCTCGAGGAGGTCGGCGAGGTGGCTCCTGAGGAAGGCGTCGTGTTTGGAGTTATAGTACCTGTTTGGTGAGGGTTGAATGTGATCGCGCCGGCTTGACCGTGCTCGGAGACGTCTGAGCTTGAATGGGGCGGGGATACGGGTGGAGGGGACGGTGGGATTGAAGGGTGTGCTGAGGAGAGCGAGCCGACGGAGCCGTCGTCGTGTGGAGAGATAACGGCGGGGTGGTACTGCTGGAAACGATGGGCAGGGTGTGGCTGGGGGTGATGATGATGGTGTTGTTGAAGCAGAGAGTGCGAGTAATGAGGATGTTGCTGCTGCTGCTGCTGGGGGAGAGAGTCGAGGTTCAAAGTGCGCAACTGCATCGCTTGGAGATCGGGAGTGGATATGGAACCTGAGAATGGAAAAGGGTATTAGAGCTCATTCGGAAGAGACGAAGCGATATTATAAATAATATAGCAAGAAATAGACGGTAAAGGGGATGAGTACACACGAGGCGGAGGTGCGGACTGCACGTTTTGGACAACATATGGAGAGATTTGATGTGCTGGCTGGTACATAATGCCTGAATAAGGGTCTTCTTCTGCCTGGTAGAAATTGTAAGAGGCAGTCGGGTCGTTGCTCGTCTCGTGGGCGTCCATGATCAGCGAGCAGTAAGCAGATGCAGTCGATGCTACTCGTATAGCACAAAGGCTCGTCACGTGTCGTTCCGGTCGTCGAGTGCGTAAAGGTCGTGAGTCGTCGCCGTGTCAGTCGTCAAAGGCAAAGCACAGACAGCGGAGACGATGAGTGCGAGTGGTCAAGAGCGAAGGCCCGGCTCTCCAGACTCTCTCCAACGCCGTTTGGCTTCCTTGTTTGGCTTACATTCATTTCAAGCTCCGACAATTACCTCCCTTTCGTGCCTTGCAACTCCTTCCTATTCTTGTGCATAGCTACTTCTCATTGTGCCTTCAGCGTCTTTGTAACACATCACTTTGTCGTCACTCCAATTATCGACGTCCTTTCTCTGATTTTCCAGCTTCGACTCGGTAGAATTAGAATATATTCCGGCCCTGATTTCCTTATCTCACCTGGGAATCGCGGCATCCTCCTTCTGCATTCCGGATCAATCGTCCACTCCCAAATCTAGTAACCCTTCACTTCTTCTCTCATCGTGAGAGCTAGACCCCGGGGCCTCCGCCACTCTCCCACAACATTAAACCCATTTAGCATTTCTTTATCCCTGCATTGTTGACCAGTGATCCAACTCCAACCGATTTCAGTATTCGCTCAGCCTCAGAATGTGGAACGAGGGGTCGAAATCGACATGCCCCTTAGGCGTGAACTCTGACCTGGATATTAAGAACAAGACCGACGACGGACCTCAATTCCGATGAATGGCCATGGCTTTACTCGGGGGCCCGGTTATTTTTTGCGCATATCCCATAAGCGATCGCGCGACCCTGCAGTAGACCGACATGACGCGACGCATTGTGGGGACAACCCGGGTCGATCTTACGACAAGTGCTGCTATCCTTCCTCGAAATCACTTCTTCGTCGAATGTGCATAGGAAAACGACCTGGTTGGCTAAACAAAAGGATGTCATTCAGTTAACCGAAATGGAACAAAGACGAAAATCCTCACGAGTTATTTAGTCACGTCGGTAGAGCCGAATAAACATCCTCGGTCCCTCCAGCCATCGATTACATGCAATCAACTCCCTAGCCCGGGGATCAAGAATCGACACGACTGGGACGCATGTCCTTCGACGGCATTGGCTTTTCCGAGTCGTTGCACCTTCGTGACTGGAAGAAGAATGAGAAAACAAAAGAGAGTCGGATTAAGATTGAGCAATTGATCGTCCTTACTGAACCAACGAGGACGAGCAATACATAGCAACGACTAGACTCATGTATGCCTCAAGGCCAAGCTGTCAGAGTCAGAGGGCTAAGGCCTCTAGATGAACCACACTCGCGAAAAACACCTGAGGATCGAGACTAGTTCAACATCGACAGTCATATTCCAAGTACCAGGAATAAGGCCACTCGTTTTCTTATGTAGACAGTCAAATGTAATTGCCTAGTATGAACTAATGTCTCTGAAAAAATGGCTTGCGAGGGATGGCTAGCTGGGCAAGATGTTCGTGGGACTGGTACCATTATTCGGAATTGCCGGCTTCTTTGTGTACGAGAATGATGGGTGAAAGGTCATGGGGTACAGTTAGGCCATAATTGCCTTTCATGTGACGGAAAACAGAGAGAGCCGAGCGCGAGCTTGTGTTGATGGTCGCTTATGGGCAGAGCCTCGTTGAAAGCCTCGGGGATGAATCAAATCATCCAAAAAATCCTAATTCCGCGTCAAATGTATCTCGTCACCTTTGAATCCTTTTTGTGATTCAGGATCTAATGTCGTCAGAGCAGGCTGAAAATCGAGGACAAAATATGCGGGTAAGCCTGATCGGGGTTTGAATTAGTGCTAAGGCGTCTCTGCAAGTAAATTTCTCTGAGCTCGCCCTGAGCTACTCTTGCCAGACATCGACTTGGATTACCTACAAGCGACTTGAAGAGGCAACACGAGTCTGGAGAAGACACGCACTAGAGCGTATCACGAGACGGAAAAGTTCTTCGCAATCGCGTAAAAGCGACCGTGACTTCAGGTACAGACCCAGTGTACCAATCACTGGCACACATTGTACGTCCAAGCTTCACTGCCATTGGAACACTTGATTGAGTAGGACATAGAGATACGACCCCCCTAGTCTAAACTAATAATCCGATTGTGGGGTGGGGTCACTAGACCCATGCAATTACATCTCGGCCAGACCCATTCTCCACTGACATGCGATTCCATGTCGTCGGCTTGGGCTCAGTCGGCTCCTTATTCGCATTTCACCTCCGGCGAACCTTATCAGAAGACCATCCCATCAGCATTATCATCCGAAATAGAAAGCGCTTCCTTCAGCCGCCGAACGCCAGTACACCTCTCTTTGTCGAAAAAAGTTCAGAAGTATCGAATGTTCGAGGATTCGAATGGGATGAGATGGATGCGCTGGAAAACAGAATCTCGAACCTCGTGTTTGACGAGAGCGGAGGCGTTCGAAATATGTTTGCGAGGGTGGATGATGGGTTCGAACACAGGCGGTTCAATCGGTACAGGGAGGAACAGATGCAGAAGAACAGGAACTCAACCACCTCTCTTTCATCCACATCGAGATCGTCGACGTTGTCAGGAGGCCGTTTTCGCGACAATAGCACGAAAATCGAATCCTTGTTCGTCGCGACCAAGGCGTTCCAAGTCATTCCTGTCCTCCAACAACTCCGTCCCCGCATGTCCTCCTCGACGACCATCGTCCTCCTCCAGAACGGGATGGGCATCTACGAGAAAGTCATTAATGAGTTGTTCCGGAATCCAGATGAACGACCTCATTTCGTGCTCGCCAGTAACACACACGGAGCTTGGCTCAGAAAACCTCTTCATACCGTCCATGCAGGCGATGGAGACCTCCGATTTGGAATTGTACCAGACCCCCAGGGGCGTGATTTTGAGGCGTCCACGCGCTCCGCTGAAGCTGGGGTACGAACGAGAGCCCTGTCCCTCGATGATATTGCGCCACCCGCCTTCCCAACTAGACCCTCCGCACTCCCCACCTCCACACTGCAATCGAATGCTTCTTCTCCGCCTTCCCTAACATCCCCTGATACGCGTTATGCTTCCCTCCGAGCGACCATCCGACTATTGCTTTCCCTTTCCGAGTTAAACCCTGTTTGGGAAACGGCGGAGAACATGCAGACCCGTCTGCGTCAGAAGCTGGTCGTGAATAGTGTTATCAATCCGTTAACGGCGTTGATGGGTTGTCGTAATGGCGATCTTTTCCTTTGGCCCTCGGCTCATCGGATTGCTAAAGCCGTATGCAACGAAGCCTCGGACGTATTCAAGGCCCAAACTCTCCGTCATTCTAACGTCAACCTCTCCGACTCCACTACTCGTCACAGATATGCAAATATCGAGCTCGACGAAGTCAACATCCTGTTACCGCGAGAATTGCGTTCGCGTGAACTTCACCTTCGGTGCCGAAAGGTCTCCAAACAAACGGCAGATAATTTTTCCTCCATGTTGGTCGACATGCGTAAAGGAGGGCAGACCGAGATCGATTTTATGAATGGATACCTGCATCGCGCAGGTCTGGAATATGGTGTTCGGACACCTACCATTGATGCGTTGCTATGGATGGTGAAGCTGAAAAAATCGATGCCGAACGTGGCGATTGATTATTATCCTCACCTCAAGAATTGAGTGCTGGGACGGGTGTCAATGGGCCTACTATTCCTCAGTGGCTTGGCTTTGCCGTTTGATTCGGGTTCGGGTTATTCGTCATCGCATCTCATCCAAGATCGGTGAACGTTCATCTGTGCAGCACAACATGAACGCGAGCACATTCTCGCTCTTCGAGGTTCTCTTCGCTAAGGACCCTCCCTCAAACGTTTAGGATTCCGGAATGAACCGCCTGTTCTCCCGTTTTCGCCTCATTCCTCCTTGCCAACCGGGATTCATCGAGAAGGCACAGTGTCCCGACCATTGCTTATCCTTATCGAAATTGAGTTCCCATCCCTTCGCGAAGTTTAGCGGTCCTTTCGACACCCTCGATATGGTTAGATCCCTCTCGTCGTGAGAGAGATGTCTCGTTCATGAACGCGTTCGTGCGTGATGAATCATACGATGAACGCGACTGTCGTGATGAATGACCGAAGCTTTGGAATGGCAACTTCGTAACACGACACGAGCACGAACAGACACGACGCATTGCATTCAGTCTCCATCGATACATCCTCCATCGATCCTCTCCCTCTCCATCCTCCTTTCATTCATTGCCACTGTGCATCAGCATTATTCGTCATCCACAACGACCACAACGAGCATCTGTACTCCCTCTTCCTCGCTGTTCTAATTCTACGCGTCTGATCGCTGTCGCTGCTAACCGCATTAGGGTCAAACCCATCCCCATTATACATTATTAACATACTCCTAACTCCCTCTGATGAATACTATTCCGCTTCAAGACCAAAACCCCTCCTCGTTGCTCGTCTGCACGGTGGCTCATGCAAATACCCAGTCAAACTCGCCCATCAACTTCGCCTACACGGCTGAGTCGTGTTACAAGAACGAAGTATCATGCACAAACGCATGTTTCGATGCGTTGAGCGACGGTATTGTATTGAGTAGGTGAATGTTGGCGTCTCGAACGGTGTGATATGAAAGAGCTACGGACCCCCGATCAGTCCAAAGTTTCCGAGCGACACACTCATTCGACAATTCAAGCATAGAACACTCCTAAGCGATCCAATCATACAAGCGAAGAACATCAAAGCTTGCTATCTGCCGAGAACCGTTCCTTGTGGATGTAGCCAGAAGGAGAAACGAACGCTCGACGATGACTGGTTTTGATTGGACTTTCACATCGATATCATTGAATCAAGAAGCTCGGCTGTCGTGTCGTGTTCGACTGTACTGGTAATGATGTGTACATGTAAGAAAGCGTCTGAGACCCGTTTCATGCTTTGTGTACACTACATGCTGGCTTCGAAGTTCCAGGCACATTACCGAGTTCGATAGCATGACTGCATGCGTTCCGGCTCACAGGGCCTACGACCCGAGGGACGCTTCGATCTACCAATCCCTAGTAAGGGAAAGGAAACTTGAGAAAGGGGTAGCACTGTACTCGTCTTATCTCTCCGAATGAACGTGTACGTGCGCTCCCTTCGTTCGTATTAGTGAGATCAGTCCTCATATTAGTCTCATGGGAGAGTCTCCTGTCTTTGGTATTGAGCTATCGAGAACAGAGCTATACCTGCCGGATGTATGCAACAAGCAACGTTCTTCAATGTATCTATCAGTATATATATGACTGTACTTTCGAACCCACCCCGTTTTTTGAGTACCTCCCTTGTTTACTCGTAGTCGGTTGGTTTGTTGAAATTCGAAATCGATTCGAGTACGGACACCGGTCCTGACTTTGATCTTCGTCTTCTTCCTTCCTGATTCATGGACCATCTCATGCGATGCCACCACCATCACCGTCGTGGAGTCCATATACCCTGGTTTCCGACCTGATCGTCGTCCGTTGTGAATTCAACCCCTTGGGGTCGAAGTATACATCATGCGACGGTCTTATCCTTGATTTCGGGACGAAGATCGATCCTTGAACCTGACTCCCGAAGGATATCAGTGTCTTCGAATTCATGATGGGACCATCGGACGGCGATCCTACGTAAAGGTCAATGATATTCGACAATCGCGCATCAAGGGACTCACATAGGATTGACTCATCGTCTTCGGCGGCGGTCGCCTCGGAGAGTGATACTGGATATCGCCAGCTCACCGAATGATGCAACGTCGGCGGACGTTGCGTTGCTTCAGTCACTTTCACACTCCAGTACCTTCGATCCTCCGTCAATCACACGTTATCTGAAAGTAAGCAAGCCCATCCTGATCGAGTGCACCATTTCACCTGAATCGTCCGCTGAGCCCAGTCCGTCCACCGCAGCAGAAAACGATTCCAAGTGGGACGATTTAGATGCCAAGTCGATATCAGTCATCCATGCATACCGATCTCTTCGAAAGTCCACGGCCACGTTCATCAAGACTCATTACTGGAATCGCATCGGCTCACGGTCCAGTACCAGTCCACGATCATTTCGAATTCATTGCGCGCAGCTCGTGAGACATCATAACCAAGCCGATCGAATGGACGCTGCCTTCGCTAAGCCCAGAAAGACGAAGCCGGTCTCCTCGGAGAACGGGAGACGGCACGGATATCCTCGACCTTGTGATGGTGGCCAGACCTTCTCGGTTTCGGGACTGAGTTTATGCAAGTCGTGTCATCGTGTCAGCGTGTCATCGCTGTGGCACAACTCATAGCTCAGGCTGAAGCTAGGACGATAAAGGAAGGTACCAGTAAGATGAGCAGGTTCGAATTCAATGTGAATTCATAGTACTGGTGAGCGGGATGAACTGGTTCGCTGCGCGTCATGATTTGCTTACCAGGTTCTCTTCTCGAGCCGAGACTCGAGTGCCAGTGTAGACTAAGTAAATAGGTGAGTGTGGGGGCGGACGAATACTTTGTTCTACTCACACTCATACACTTCTTCTCAGATTCAGATAACCATTTCGAGACGAAGGTGGCACTCGAAGTCGTTCTTGGATTCTTGGGCTCATGAGGGTAAGAAGCAACTTGCAGTCAAAGCCACCGAGACACCGGCAGACGAAAAACGTGGTCAACGTCGAAGTAAACAAAGCCCAAATAAATCCATGCATTAACCGCAGATACTGAACACATGCACAAAAAGAACTATGCACAGAACAAAGCAAACGGAAAGCAGGACAAGTGACAAATGTATGAATCAAATAGGGCTCATGAGCAGTAAACTATGTGAGTATAACCGTACGTAAGGCGAGAGAGGAGGTAAGCTAGCTAGCATAGCGCATACAAAGGTAAGAGGAAGAAAAGCGGAAGAGGCATACGATGAAGTCTTATACTCGCATCGAGAGGCGACAAGAACGAGAAGAAGCCTGCAAGCAGGACTTCGTACACGTCAAGTCATCACTCCGACTCCTTGCCAGCGAGATTAAGAGAAATGGAGGGGCGGAAATCCTATCCGATCCAATCGAGGAGACACTGCACAACGAAGTCAAGTCGTGTCTCCATCCACTGTGCACGATGCAAAGTCGAGTCGTAGAATGCACGCACCCATCGACATCAAGACAAGACTAGCGCGCGGGACCGAGAACACGAGGCGAAGCAAGACCGGATCGAATCGACGGGGGATCAAACACGCCTATGCGGTGATCCCACACCATCGGATCGAGGCGAGCGAGGCGAACACGTGTTGTCAATGAAGCACCTGAAAGGAGGGATAGGAGTGAAAGGGTAATGTATTGTATACGGCGGTGATAGGATATGAATGGGAGGAAGGAGCCGATGACAGTGCTGGTGACGTGTCATGACACGAGAAGTGGGACGTCATGATATGCACATGAAGATGTGAAGGGTGCGGGTGAGAGGGCGAATGTGTGCGCGGGAATTTAGCGAGCTTCCAAGCCGACTCGCAAGCGAGCCGGACCTCCAAGACCGAGACGATCTTCATCGAGAAGTGGAGTGGAGAGCGTGAACGGAGAAGTGGTGCTAAAAACAAGAAAAATTGGTGGATACAGTCGGCCATGCGAGAGTAAGGCAAGAAGACCGTGACGAACGATGATGATGAATAGGGAAGTGTGGATGAGGATGATGATGCGGACAGTAGGTAGAGGGTAGTGTGGAGTGGGTAGTCGTAGCGTTCGACGTTCGTGAGGCGTAAAGAGCGTATGTCGAAAACCTATCGAGAATCAAAGCGTTCCAAAGTCCACCAAAAAATCCTCAAAAAAGCGGAGCGAGGAGGTGAACGAGAAGCGACGATCATGGCGATGTGAGAGTTAATTCAGGGACGAATAAATCCGCGCTCAAACACATTTATTGCTTTCTAATTCCGTGAGGAAGTGGGTACAAGAGCTCGTCTGCGTTTAGACGACGAGAAGCCAAGGCGGCGATGGCACCAATCGAGAACTCGGACGACGACTGAGCGATCGCAGACGCACTAGGCGACGCGACGCATCGAGTCGGTGGAGTCGAGGTGGGCGATGGCGGCGCTGGGCTATAGTCCGTAGATATGAAAAAGTCCATTCGAGTCGGTTCAGTCGGACAAGCCGAGAACACGACGCGATGACGAAGACTGGGTTATATCCACAAAGCTCTGCGATCCCGAAGAAAACAAAAAAATGTCGAGGAGGAAAGAAACGTCCCGTCAAGAACAATGACGCAGCCAGGAATGGAGGAGGGGTGGAGGATGGGGAAGGGTGGAGAGGAACACTGAGCTCCCGCACCTACGATCGCTCGTAGACCAGAGGAGTACGAAGGGAAAGAGGCAGATCAAAACCGATCACACCCAATGAAGGGTTGCCGGGATCACGCCTCAGATTTCACCATTCGTTCCTGGGGGAGAGGTGAGGGAGGTACGGCGCGCGTGCGCGAGATAGTCGACGGGAAGTTGTTAAAAGTAAAGAATGTCTGCCTGTCACTGGGACTGGCGGCGGAATGAGGAAGGGGGAACGGGAGGAGGAAACCGTCGGCATCGAAGGTCAGGTCGTCGGGGTCATGGAAAGTGTCATCAAGGCACATGAGAAGATGAAGTGAAGTGAAATGAACAATGAGACGATGCAGATGATGAGAAATGGGATGATGCGAGAGGGAAAGTGTCTGTCGATGCGAGTCCTCGCTGTCCAGGCGAGTTGATAGGAGATAAGACGATAAATTGATGAGTCGAGTCCGCGATGAGATGATTGACAAGAAAAAGAGACGAGAGACGAGAAAGATGCTTTTGTACAGGACCATTTTGGATGCGCGAGACGCGACGCGCTAGACAGGCCGCTCAGTAGTTGTGAGCGGCGACTGCAGCGGCGTGGCGTTGCTCGGCGGTACCAAGCATAAGAGCTTCGTTGACTCTGTGATATCGTCAGACAAAGCTACTGATGACGTTGTGAAAACCACGTACTGTCTCAGACGCTGCATTTCATTTTCGGCAGCGGTCAATCTCTGCTGCAGAGAGCCTTGTGTCATCTCCAAGTACTTGATATGGGTGACAGCTGTCAAACAAAGTGTCAGCCACTCGCCGATTTCCGCTGTCAAACCAAATACGACTTACCCCTGTCCAACAATGAAACCTTGCTTGACTTTTGGTTGGAACTGGGCAGAGCATCCTTCAATCGGCGATACCCATCACGGAGTTCGTCACGTCTTCGCTGCTCAGACTCGATGCGCTGCTTCCTGATCTCCTCCCGACGGTGATCGGACGAGGGGAGATTCGAGGGCTGGAAGTCGGCATCGTCTTCATCGTCGCTCTCCTCCGTCTTAGCCCTCTTACTGCGAGTAGCTCTCATCGGCCGCGTGGAGGTATTGATGGGATTATACCTCGCAGACGCGTTGGAGCCGACACTGTTTTGACGAGAGTGACTACCTGCAGATTGGGGAGGAGGGGTAATGGCAGTCGGTGCGATACCGCCATTGGTAGAGGGGAGAGAGCGAGAGCCATGCTGGGATGCAGGCGAACCGGTGCTGCTTCGTCGGCTCGACGGGAGTCCATCACCTGACAGCTCAGAAGCGCTGAGATTAGCGGGACTGAGATGCGTAAGGGAGGGGGTGATAGAGTGGATCCCGTCGACGGGAGTGTAAGGACGAGTAGCAGCAAATGGGGGGTTCGTCGGCATCGGGGCGTACATGAAGTCGTTGATGCCTGAGCCAGACAACGAGAGCGTGTTGAGCGAGTTGTAGTTCATGACGGGCGAAGTCGCTAGCAGATCGTCCGCGATTAGCTATCGGATCACGGAAGCAAATCGATTTGAAAGAAAACTTACAAGTGTGATGAGCGAGTCCAAAGGGACCGCCGAAAGATGGATAGGTGTCGGATACCTGGTTGTAATCGAAGAAGGCAGAGGAGTCGTCCATGGCAAAGGTGGGACTCTTGGAACCCATGGAGGCATCGTCCATAGCGAGGAGGTCGTGGTGGGAGTCCATTGGTAGTGGCGACGATAAAGAGAAATAAGACTTGGAGGACGGCGAAGACAGAGACACTGAATTAGAAAAAAAGCGAAAAGAAATGGGGGCGGGAGGCGGGCGGGAGCGAAGGGAGAGGAGGAGGCGGGAAAGAGAGAAGAGATGGGGAATGGGGAACTCTGATGCGAAGACAAGATTACTTATAGGAGCTCGAGCCTCGTGTCACGCCCTGAGCTCTCTCAGATAAAACGTAAATCCCTGCATCTGGGTCTTAACTTCCCGAAACGGGACATACACCGTCCCCTTAACTCGCATCAAGGGGACGTCTTTCTTTTTCATTTCGACTTTGGACCATAATCTCATCGAGACTCCTGCTCCGGCTCTTCTCCCTCGGGCTTAGCTTTGATCCCGTATGTCTCGACCAGCCTTACACGTGTATCGTCCCCCTCTTCACCATCTGGTTCTCAATTCTGTGCTTCGGTATATCCGATCGCATTCACTCCCAAGCCTATCAATGCACCATCGTACTCGCACATCCACTTCATCGTAATCAGAAACCAAAGCATAAGCACAAGCGGAGCGAGGGCAGAGGGTATCCAGTCCAGATCGCGGCAGAATAGGACCAGAACAAGAACCAGACAGTAGTCATAGTCGCCAGAACCCATTGACAGTTATCCGATAACGATATCACAACAAGCCAAACTGAATAGAATCGGCACAGAATAGAACAGAACAGAACAAGGCGACGTCGACAGTACTAGTCGGCAGTCGAGTGTTACCACAACCTCATTACCGCCATTACGTCCCACCGTCACCGTCACTTCAACCGTCACCTAAACCTTCACATCAAAAAAGGCAAAAGGAATCTGAAACCAGACTCAGGCTCGGACTCACGACCGCACCGCCCATCCAATTTCCCAAATAGCAACTCCAGTTCGACGCTGCGGTCGGCTCGCCCATCCCATCCCTTAGAACGGCACATACGATCCCAGATCTCATCAGCGTCCCGCATCTTCGTCCCTAAACATCATAAGCTTACTTACTCAGTACAAAGCTGTCAAAGTTGACTCACCAACCCAAAGCTATGATTGGAAGGGCCCTTCACCACAAGAGGCAACCTCCAAAACTTTTTCTCGGACACCGTAAGATTAAAGATGCCAATGCCAACTGGGTCAATTCCGAAACTCACCCCTCTTATCGGTCCCTTCATACGCCGAGAAACATCCACACAAATCCAAAGCTTCTTGTCCGAGAACCAGACCCTCCATATTCGGTCGAATACCACGAATCTGTCAAACAAGGAAGTAGACTCGGAAAGGATCCAACCTCTCGGGTTCAGCATCAAAACGCCAAAAGCCAAAGACAGAACAAATGTGAAGCGTGAGCCGGAACTTTTTGGACACGGATCTGCAGCCGATATCGCGATCGCAGCCGGGACTAAATCTGATTTGATTATATCCTCCGAGTCCGTTCCGCTAACCCACGAACCCGTTCCGGAGAGATCGGCGCTCGCTTTGACTTGCCCTAGCTTAGTCTGGTTTGACGCTACCCAGACCGGAGAGTTGGTGCATTACAGTATTGATGCTGTCGGTCAAGTTGCTCCAACCAACGATGAGGGCGCATTTGGAGGTCCTTCGAGTGATTATCGTATCGTATCGTATCCGCAGCGAGAGATGTAGAACAGGATAGGACAGAGATGAGAAAAGGGGTCGGACGGAAAGACACGATGATCCGCCAGGAACCAGACATCACTCATCATACAACGCTACGCGCCAGCCTGAGCGGTTAAAAGGAACAGAAGCAGATCCTGTTTGAAGCAGAAGCAGGTGGATGGATCTTGGGCCATTGACAATTCGTCGTCTGAACGCCTGATCGTGAACTTTGAATTTCGAAACGGTCCGAATGGCCGGGATGGGAATGGGAATGAGAGCGAATGAGAACACTTGTTTAAGACGAAGATGGAGATGAAAGTCTAAAAAGGAGGAAGATAAGCATGTGTTGCAGAAGAAGGAAGTCACGCAGGGCGTGGGATAGAATGAGCAGGTACTGCGTGTACATGCTCATGCATATAGTGGTAAGCGTGAATTGTACGTACGTTTTTGCAAGAATCAAGATCCTGAGGGCGTTGAAATTGACGTTGCAGGTCGACCAAAGCAAGCCGACGATCACTCGAATGCGTCCGCTATATCATAGCGTGAAGTCGAAACGACAGGGCGCGACCGGTACCGGAACGGCATGATTCGCGAGGCATCGAATTCTCCAGACCACCCTACTTATTAAATGACGCATCGACGCTATTGATGGGTATAGCCAAGGCGACGAATGCCGCCCCCGCGAGTATACAAAATAATCACAGCGACCCAGGGCGCGATCGGCACCGGAGCAAATGCTAAAATACGGCATGCATGCCATCAGGACCAGGTTGAACCACAGGAAGGAATTGAATGGCTTACGATAACCAAGCCGCTTAGCGTACAATCTAATCCACGCTCGCTGGAAATTTTCACGGTACGGACCTTGCAGGGAATATTCGTCAGGATGCACGACGCGTAGGTTGGATATAGGCGACTGAAAAAGTAAGAAAAAGAAATGCTGAGAGGACTGGTTAGATTATTTCCGTATCCGAACGCACGATTAGGAGCTTACGAGGATCTGTAGCATGGCATGAAATAGATGGCGCCCCGTTCAGCGCTAAGGTTCGGTGGGGAGGGTTTGCGGGTGTACGGAATCCAGTCATTTGATTCATAGAACGACTGTGTAATCTAGTTTCTCCACAGTTGATGGTCATAGGTTCACTAAAGCTCCCAAGCACAAAGGGGGGAAGATATCGCCAGTGAGTAAGATTAAGGGTTAGTTACCCAACCAAATTGCATAAGCCCTTGACGCTAGGACTTCAGGAAGAACAGGATTTGGGCTGACTGGATCTTGGTTGGGATGAAACGCTTCAAGTTAATCGGTTGCATGAGGGTTGGTGGTCATTGGTATCTTTTTCGAGTGTTAGCGAGCTCTTTTTCGTCTTCGGCCGAAACGACAAGGGCGAAAAATGACGACGCTTAGAAATAAGTGATTTATTGACCCTGGGATGCATTTGAAGTGGTCCAGGGCGTCCATTAGCATCTTCAAATGACTAGAAAACGCGGGTTTGCTATCAGAACAATGGTAAGCCAGATGCCACCAGGAGCGCGAGGCGATGGGGAGTCCGAGTCACAGAATAGTCACGCCGAAATGTAACGCTCATGTCGGCTTCCGGATGCACCACCATCCGAATTTGCTCCCGCCCGGCCAGGCAACACATTCTGGATTTGATCCCATCGCCGAAAATCACCCCGCCGAACGCCAGGCTAAGGATTTGCACTTTCCCAAGAAAAGAAAAAGTGCAGTTTGGGACCAGATTCGACGTGCGTTCATTTGGACAGCGGAAGAAGCAGGCGTACGCATCACAGGCATCCTGCAAGCAGAACTGTACGTCGAAATCAAAGCGATGCCACCCGAATTTTCGCATGTTAGTAACATGAATGCTAGCCACTGCATGAAGATTTGAAACACGCCCTCAATCAACGCAATGCCTGAATGCATGCGCATTTTTTCGCTGTGGACAGGGATGACGATTTCGATCGTCTCCGTGCTGCTGTATTCTGATTTTTGAAACAGTCACTTACCCTCAGGCTCGGTCGTCTAGATCAACAACGTGCTGGTGTTCAAGCGTGGCATGTTCAACGTTGCAGCTCTCATCGTCATCGTTCTCTCCCGACTGTTGGGTTCGAGCGTCAAAATTTGGCATTAGCGTCCTTTTTCTAACGCGAGACGTCCGTTCCTGGATTGTCCCCGTATCTTCGCGTCAAACTACAAGCGCTGGCCTATACCTCCTTCTGTGGAATTCTCCGACGATCAATTTTGATTGAAGAACGAAGATTTACTACGACAACGCGATGCTGATCTCTCATAAATGATCTTCACTTCCAATCTTCGAGCCCGGTCTTCGTCGTGGTGACTTCCAAGCACCGTTTTGGGCTAGAACGGGTGTGGATCACATCTATAGGGGATCGATTGACTTTCCATCATGGTGGCTTGAGCCTGAGTGGACTAGCTGAAGGAGAGATCGTAGTTTTTCACACAGCTCCTAATCCGCACAAAAGCAACCCACATCAGGAAAGGCTACGTCCTACGTAAATCCATCATGATCGGTCCTTGCCCAACACTCGATCGACGACCATCCTCCCGGCCGTTTGTCGTGCGAAATGAAAGTTGATTTTTACGATATTCACTCTCTGGCTCGCCCCGTCGTCTTCTTTCGCTGGATGCCATGCTAATATCATAAACTTGAGCACCGCAATGAACCCAATATTGCTCATGATAGGCGTTTGCGGTTCTGGACCACCGGATCTCATGTTCTTTCTTACCCCACACTTCTACGCTGCCTTTATGCCTTTGTTGAGGTTTCGAAGGGCAAGCACTGATACACGTGTTTCAATTGTGGGATCGTCCTCATGGGCATGACTTTTTCGTCAGCATTATTGAGTAAACTCGCACCGTAATTGATGTGCGGTACCTTTATCTCAATTATTTCCCGCAGAATAACTCGTCCGTTTTTGTGGGATTGACAGAGCAAGAATCCCATCTGCGAATCAGACAGTTTCCACATAGCTGCCAAGTCATCAAGAACTAATGAAGTCAAGAAGAAGATGCTTGAGGGTGTCCACTTCCAATTGAAGGTTTTCCGAACAACTGGACCCGAACGAAGCCATCAGGCCCGTAAACATGATGTGTGCTACTCAAGGCACGCACCGACCTCCGCACATGCCACTTATCCTTCTCGGGGACAGGTCAATTCCGCATCCACCGCTCAGAGCCTCGTTTCATGAGATAGCTTCATTCATGCCTTCGCATGCGTCCGAGCGCCCTGAAAATTGGAACCGTGCAACAAATAAAGCTCGAATGAATCGGCGGTGATGGCTTCGACGACTTATCACGTCTTTCCTTTCTTTTTGACGTGATGCCGAGGATTTGGCTCTGTTTAGAGCGTGCGGAGGCTTGTAGCAGCTTCATTCATGAATTTGATTGATCTGTGCTTAACGTAAGACTCTATCCTAAACTCAAGGGGCTACTGAAGACATGGGAGTGACTCGTCTGATGTGAAAGAAGACTTCGCCTCGGCACGCATTCTTCGGCCACATGGTTGTCTGCTATACCCTCCTTCAGACTGAAGATCCGAGATTCAAAAGTCGAACGTCTCACGCTGCTAGGAGCAGAATTGATCCTGCAGTCGGGAGAAGCCACGATGGAAAATGTCTGAGCCGCGGTACGTCATTTGAGCTTGATTTGCTGCCGGTCTTCACAAGGGCTTAAACTATATTCGAGTAAGGGCCTTTCCTAGATAAGGTTGCGATGCTACAACTTGGGGGCGACTGGAATGCGGGGATTACATGTCATGAAGGGGCATTGTCTATTGCATCGAACAACGTTGTTGATTACGCGCTCAAGAGGCAAGACGCATGAATGTCCTGCATATTTCCTGAAAAGTCGATGCTCGAGGATCTTGAACGTTGCAATTGAAGGGGACAGCGGTGTGAGCTGCATGTTTTGATATCCAAGCTGAGTGTCGCTGTTGCGTTTTCCGTGCCCAGAATCAGATCAAAATCCTGGAAAGTCGATCATGATAGGAAATGTTTATCCATGAGCACGGAGACCAAGAAATGTCAATCCCAGAGAAACCTGCGTTCATGTACATGACGTGCCGGCCACGACTCAACTGCTTGGTGACTGACATCTCCAATACGTCTTTGAAGTTGTTTTCCGCAGCCGCTGTCTTTCTCGTTTCTGAGATCTCCCATCTCACGAATGCAGGCTCGCGGCATCTGACGCGCGAGGCTGAATGTCGTGTTGTAAGACGGGAGATGAAGTCCAGTTGGTGACAGGAGACCTGACAGAGCGGCACTCGTCTTGCTCTCTGCCAGAGAAAAGTCCACTTCGGAACTGAGTTTATGGCCGACGATACAACGAGAGCGCAACGTGGTTGTTCAGAAGCAAGCATGGAAAGAGTGGACCATATGACAGTTACTCTACCGAGAGCATTCGTCGACCCGGTCCCTGGCTTCTTTCCCAAAAGTCTCCATCATTCGCGCTCTCCTGCACCCCGCATGGTGATGGTACCTTTCAATCGCTGTCCCAAACAAGCCTTGACCAGAGAACGTGGCTCCTGAATGAAAGAGACCTGAGAGTGAAGTGGGTCCGAGTCTGTGCCACTGGCAGCTCCGCGGGCGTGGCCTTCGTTCCGCGCGGTTTGGTCCCCTATGCGAGTGTGCTATAAGCGAACGCTTCGTGGATTTTAGGGAACTGATATCAGAATGATCAAGCGAATACTCTCAAAGCGTCGCCGTGACAGCGTCTCCAAGTCACCATTTTTTTCTACACTGCAGCGACTGCTGAATGAGTCGAAGGTTGAGGAGTCAAAGAACGAAGCCAGTGTTGAGCCAAGAAAGTCTCTCGTTCGTACGAGCGAAGGTCCCTTTCGCTGATTGTGGGCAGACTATGATTCACCCTCGGTGTCTGGGCCAGTTTGACAGAGAACGCTGAAAGCAGACTTAAAAAGCTTATGTCAGCAATTTGAACACAACAATCACGCATTGTCAACGTGGCTGTGTCCTGCATCTGACAGGCAAAAAACAGTACAATCCTTGAATCTTGGGCAACATGGCGCGTGGCATCTCACATCATGTTTGCTAGGACTGCTTTTGACGATTTCATGCCCACGAAGCGACTTGGAAGCGACTATAGAACCTCTTTCCTGCCGTCCTCGAGCACTATAGCTGATAAACAGGAGAACGGTTGGTCGGGCCCTTAACTCTTCATTTCAAGGGCCATCGCTTCTTGAAGAAGCATGCTGATCCTGAAGATTTCTGCGCCTTCGTGGCACCCAAACAGATGACACTTGTTGGATCCGCGGCTAAATCAGCCAGTCCTCCCTGCTTTGTCCCGCTCGAATATCGACTAGTACTCCAGGATGAACAACAAAACCAATAGGTCTTGTTGCTCTTCTTCTCCGTATCACGAGAAGTTAACAATGGCTGGCATGTTTTACCTGGTCCCATGATGTGGATGACCTCGAAGAGGGTGCAGAACACCCTCGTTCTTAGCGGTGCTTCTCAGTGGCATCGATGACCTCCTTCTGCAACGTGCTGACACGCCATATTAGCACACATCCTCTCAAGCACCCTTTCTAACCGAGTTCTGGCCTCAAGACGGGAACGGAATAACGATCCTCTACATTCTGTCGAGCAAATCAAGACGTAGAGATTCTTATTGAGAGCCCGTGCGACAAATGCAGCTTTTTTCTCTTCAGGCCGGAGAGAGACTACGCTACATCATGTTTCCTGGCACTTGATAAGTCCTAGAATTGTCTTGGATAACCGCCGCATTCTTTAACCAAGGTCCGGACCATTCTCCAATACATTGCGCTTGCTTACGGCATGTTTACTTCACGAGGGAGTGGGAACGGCTTGTAGTCGTTTTTACGGCCTTGACTGCATGATTTGGGTTCTTTACCTACTGATCCTGCAGTTGCTGGTCGCGAAAAATAGGCGAGGAACACAAGATGGAGCTCAATTGATTTTTTCAAACGATATGAAGACGCATCTGGTCCCGTTCTACGACATCGACATCTGGTTATCATTGTTGGTCGGCAGAACATTTCGGAGTCTGTTCAAACTAATTTTACATGCAGGGTGCGGAAAGAATGAATTCCATTCCATGCCCATCCGATTTCATTAACTTTTCTGGCCCGGAGTTAAGCGAGTTTGGTGGAGACAGAGATAAGGATCAAAGTAACTTTCAGAACAAAATCGATGGTGTTGGTGCCGATCATTCCGCACCGCGAGGGTCGATGATTCCTTCAAAACTGTAAGAACTGAGTACTGAGGGAACGGGCTCTAAGAACATTGATCATCATCGATCATCACGAGTCGTGTGAATGACCGTCCCTTAAATCCGAGCCGGGAATCGCCGGGCGCCTCCCTTATCGCCGAAAGCAAGCATTTTTTGCAGTAGTCATTCGTGACTGTATAGCATAACCAAGGGAGAAAGAATTCGGAGGCATGTGAAACAGTCAGACGCTAAGAGTCCCATGACCATCCGCTCATCGGCCATGGTCGAGCACACCAGTAGTTTTTCCTCTCATGATCGAGTTTCGGATGATTCCTCTCGCGGAGCGCCTTATGCAGACTTGCGTGAGAGTCGCCGTCGAGTTACGATAACGCTAGGCACCAGAAAGATTTAAGCCCGTTAGATAGAATGGTGGCCGAGAGCACCGGGTTGTTGATGGCAAGCGCAACTTAACGGGTTGCCGGCTAGGCAAGTAAGCGCTGCCAAGTGTGAGATTGTGAGAGTACCTCGGCTTGAGGGATCTTCGAAAGGAGGTCAACTTCTTAATGGTCCAAGACGATGTTCGAAAGAGATCTTCGACGAAGACGAAGGTAACCCATACAATACACAAGATGCGTATTCCCATCGGCGCTAATACAGATAAAACCGTAATGAAGAGGAGAAGTAGGGCCAGCTTTGAAACAGAGTTGCCTTAATGTCGGTATTTTCATGGGAGCCAAGTACCAGGCTAAGAGTGAAATCAGATGAAGAGCCCTTTACACTGACACCCCATCATCCACAAGAACCAGTAGATAGGAGTGGCTATCCGATTTGGGGAGTACAAACGCTGAGATATCAGTTCGCGCCACTGTAGGATGCTCGTCTGTTCATCAACATAGGAGTCAGAGATATTTTCATCAGGGAGCTATGGCGGAAAGTACATGCCGAAGCGCAGGGTATGACATAGCTGTAGAAAGGGGTTTATGAATGAGATGCTTGCGCGAATTTTGTGTTTCGCACAACAATACGGTTCCAAACAGGATCCAAGAAGGCTTCGGTCAAGCGTTCTGTACGAAGCGCCTGATCGACACGATTGCGACTGCACCAAGATCCCCGAGCGACGGTGAAAAAAGAACCAGTTCTGAGCGTGACATTCTGCCACATCATGCGCTCAACGATTCTGAACTAGGGCGAATCACAGTCGCGTAAACGAAAACTGGGAAAATGCAACAATAAGTTAGGGTCGGTCATGTCATCAGGCCCTGACCCGACGTTGACAAGATAGGAGAGTTTACCTGAAGAACTCACCAATCGGTTAACTGCGGGGAGGCCTGTTTAAATCTAGGCCTCAGGATAGCATGTGATGAAATCTTCTTTTGTTTCAGTCTTCTGATCAACGCTCGACGCTTCTGGTCAGTCCGAGTCTGCCGCCATTAAATTCACTAGGTTATCCCATCGGCATTCCAGACAAGGATCAGGAGCAACTGAGCGATATCAAAAACAATTAAGGATAGTCCTAAACCCACCATCTGCGAACCGTCGAATCGGGAAGCCGCGCAGGGGCTCCTGTACACTCAGAAGAGATGTGGAGACAGGCGGGACGAAATGAGAGAAAATTAAACAGCGTGACGTGACGTGACCCGTGACGAAGTTCGATTTTTCTGCTTTGTGCCACCAAATTGCTCGCGACTCTTGGGCGTGCCCTCCCGCTACCATAGCTTGCTCGTATGTCTCCACCTTGACTGCTCAACTATTTTCAGAATTTTATGGCATCACTCTTTGCCAACATGCCGGAGCGCATCCGCTGGCATGCAGATTCGTCAGTGACTCGTCACTGGCATGGGATCTCTAACTTTAATCCGAGGCCGCCATCAGCATAATTTAACTTCAAGATAAAGGCAAAAAATCTGTCTCAACAACATCTGGCTCATCTTTACAACATCTGGATGTCAAATCTTCGAACTCGGTGACCTCTGCCTATCATCCAGACCGATAGGATTGACCAGCCTCGAAGGTGGCCCAGAGCACGCATCAACCCTGCGAACTTGTTGCCAGATGCCTCTCAGAGACGCTCTCGCCTATCATATTAGGGCCTTGTCGATTGACGTAGGTGCTGCTGGAAATCCACTGGGATCTTTCGTCTCACTAGTACTGAGCCTGATCGTTTCGATAGTGTTGCTGACAGACGGCCTAAACACTCGTATATGCTTGTTGGTTGACTATATTTTTTGAGAAGTACGCTTCTCAATTGTCTATCTTATGTCTCACAGTGGAGACATCACTCTCCATTCCCGCACGACCAGCCTTGTCCGTCTTCGACGAAATTCTACTCCGACATTGATCTTGGTTTCGCCCTTCGACTCTCAACCAGCTCACTCTTGGGGTGCTGGGTTCAGATCCCTCAATAATATCTTGCAAGTTCACGTGAGCCACCACCGATCTACAACCAAAACTTATCCACCGCAACAGGCCAGGAGTATCCCCCTAACTCGTATCGTCCACGCGGCGTAGGCTATTCTGAGCCCCTCGTTCTAGCCTAGTATCAGTAGCAGGAAGTTACAAGGACTTCGGAATTATCAACCTCAAGTCTCTTCATCACAAGTCTCCCAGATGAAACCCTAAGCCAATTACCCGCCGATACCGTGGGGACAGGCAACGACGCGCCAAAAATTCAACTCCAACGTGTCGCGTCGTTTGGCAGGGAGGCTTGTTTTTCGTGGAAATCTTCTAGATTGGCTTCCCCGCCCTCAAATTTAATCCAAGTGAGTTCTAGATCGAGGTTTTACGGGGTTCTGAAGAAAATGTTGGGAACAGTTTTTTCGGTTTCGGCCTGTAGCATATAGTTAGTGCCGGTATCTCCCCTGAATGGCTGTATATGAAAAATCTGTTCCCAACATTTTCACGGGCATGTGCATAAAAAGAGTTTCCGCTAGAAACCGCGCCTTTTCTGGGAGCGTGTGGCTCCAGAAAGAAGTTTCTCTCGAAACAAAGGAAAGGCGCTTACATAATCCACTCGACGCGTCGCGTCGCGTCTCGCTTCCGCATGGGCTCACTCTCACACCTACGAATAGGCCCCCATTTAGGTGCTAAGAAGCGTCGAATACACAAATCAAACCACTTAGGCTCACAGATCCCAAGATCCCGCGTGCTAAAGACATGCCGAGGAGGGCGGAAAGACTCAAAGCTGTTTTGGAAGCTGTGAAGGGGTATGAAGCTGAGGCCTTGAGACGGCAGTCAAGCTCGTCTGCAGGCATAGAGAGTCCAATTGAGCAGGGGAATGTATCTGGGGAGGGCCTCGAAGATGAAGACAGAATGGATGACTGACATTGACTGTTGACAGAGGAGGGCTTCTGTTTTATATATATATATATATAGCATTTATAGTATCATAGAAAAGTCGTATAATATTTACTTGATTTTATAATTGCGATATAGCGAGGAAAGACAGGGAGAACGGTAATCGTGCAGACTTGCCACGACGCGACCAGTGATAGTATTATGTAAGCGTCACAAAATCGTTATAGGGCTTGCCGGTCCCCAGATACCGTGATGTGTTCGACTCCTTGTTATTTGCAGCCGTGCAGGGTTAAAGCGGCATTTCATCCTGGCGTTGATCGTTTCCGATCAAAAGGGTTGAGCGCTGTCAGGGTTTATTTGATGAAACATATGAATTTTCCCAGCTATCAGCTCACCTATCCTACAATGTAACATCATTTACTGTCTAATCTCTGAGTGATGATAGATTCAATGTTCGCTTGGTTTCATTTGTGCAAGCTGACGGCAAAGAAGTGAATCAACAAGAAGTTTGCATAAATCAGAAGGCTCAACGGCCCTCGGGCGGCTAAGGCCGGGCTTGCACAGCTTACCGAAATATATTGCCACCGTTGGCGAAAACTGGTTAGGGTCCTGTTCAGTCGTCGGAAAATGGACGTGTGGGTCGACTTTGCTCTGATCAAACCACCACCAGTCAGCGTGAACTGCTGCTGTTCAGCCTATTCAAGGGCCTTCCGTTGAGAAGCTACAATGCTGGGACTCGTGCTACTTGCTATCTTTGCGCTATATGTCGCTCGTCGCATCTATATCGTTGGTCGAGCTTACAAGGCACATAACATTTATCTCTTGCAATTTTCGTACAACTGACGCGTCGGACAGCTTGTTGGACATATCCCAGGATTTTTCACACTTATTGAACCGTCTTCACCCATTGGTGGAACGTTCCCTCCAAGTTGGTGGAATTTAGGCTTGGGTTTTGCGTGGCATCAGAAAGCTTATCGTAAGCATTCCGTTTTCAGGGGCTTAAGAATCATTTTGAGAATGGATAGTGTACAAACAGTTCAACTCTGAAGTCATCCGGGTCATCCCAATCTTATATGGCGACGCCAACCTCTACACCTGCTCAGCGGATGCGATGCGTCAAATCAAAGGGACGAATTCAGACTGGTACAAACCTGCGAAGGCAATGCAGGCCATCGAGTTCGTACTCCCGTTCTTTCTTTCGAATTGATGTCTCATAATCGGCTCTAGTGTGATGGGGCCGAACGTTGTAGCCTCCGAGGGCGAAGATTGGAGAAGGCAGCGAAGGATTGCCGCCCCAGCATTCAATCAGAGGGCGTGAGGATCTCTATCTCTTCAGTCCGCGGATGTCCTCATATCGAGCATACAGATACCAGCTGGTGTGGCAGGAAACAGAACGAACATATCGCCAGATGATCAAAGATGAAGGTTGGGCAATCGAGAAATCTGTTATGGTCTTTGATATGTCTCCTCATCTCCGAAAGGTACGGTATTTCTTCCCAATCGTGTCCCATACTTCCCTTGACATAAGGCCAGATCGCTCTTTTCGTTATCTCAGCCTGTGGCTTCGGTTTCCCTCTCAACTGGTCGGAGCCAGCTATAACCCCTGAAGGGAAAATGTCCCCTCGTGAAGTGATAACGCAGGTCTCTATCAACATCCTCCTTCGACACGCAATCCCACCTTGGTTATACCATGTATCGCCTTCCGAAAAGTAAGCGTTACGCTGGTCAAAAACCATGATCGAGACTAACTGCTTTCCAAAGATTGAAGACTATTGATACTGCGTACAAGACCTTTGACTCACTGCTTCATTCCATGATCGATAAGCGGGCGGATGAGATCAGGAAGCTTATAGGAGAAGGCGGAGGAGCTTTGGAGGAGAAAATCCAGGATATATTCGGACGACTCGTCTTGGCTCAGGTGCAAGCTGGATCAAAACTTTCGCTAAATGATCAAGAGATCGTTGGGAATGCCTTTATCATGATGTTCGCAGGTCACGGTAAAGCAATGAGCACATGGTCATTCCTCTCGGCGCTGACGTCATGGGCAGAAACGACTGCTCATACCCTCGGTGCGACTCTGGCGGAGCTCGCGCTGCATGAGGAAGAACAAGAAAAGATTCATAAGCATATTAAAAAGGTGATCCCCGAAGATCGCGAACCAGTGAGTTCCTTCACTTATGATCTGAGCACGTTACATGTATAACGCCCCTATCATAGATATTCGAAGATTACGACAATCTTGAGCCGGTCCTCGCAGCTTTCTTCGAAGCTTTACGACTATTCCGTAAGCCTGCTCTCGTGATGAACGTCCAGCGGGCTAACTTTGATGACTACAGCCGCTGCTTATCAGACTTTACGTAAAGCAGCTCGAGATACCACATTGCCCGCTGGAAATATGAAGAGACCCGGTGAAATGGAAAACATTCCCGTCAAAGAAGGATCATCAATATTCCTCGACCTCGTCGGTGTCTGTACGTTGATATCGAGGTCTTCGTTCTTGGTGGCGTTTTGGACGTCCTGACGTTTTCGTGTGCAGGCTACAATGAACGCAATTATCCCGAACCTGAGAAATATATGCCAAGTAGATGGTATAGCGCTACCGACCGTTTCCTCGCCTTCTCCTATGGCCCACGGACCTGCCTCGGCATAAAATTCGCCAATACGGAAGCCGTGTGTTTCTTGACAAACCTGCTGAGGGAATGGAAGGTCGAACCCTTGCTGCAAGCTGGCGAGACGAAGGAACAATGGAAAGAGAGGGTATTGTCAAAACCGACATTGCTCGTCACAATGACTTTGGAAGACATCCCCCTCAAGCTGGTACGCAGGAGATAAGGGCTTGCCTGTGGCGTTCCCTCCTTCGGGACTATTTGATATGAATTATTTCTGGCATTATTTAGTTGCGAATCGAAGTTAGAGTTTGAGTCATGCGACCAGTTTGGTGTATAGATGAAGGCCCTCTTAACAGCTGAGCTGAATTTTACGAGATTTTATCGACTCGTCCAGAACTCATCAGAAACCGCGATCTGCAAATTGACGGATCTCTGGCGTTAGCGCCCTCGCCTCACAGCGTAGAACATGTATGCATCATGAGTCTATAAGTCTTCCAAAAATACAAATCCGAGTACTAAATAAATAATGTACGTCATGCTGGGTATGACGTACGATCAAAAGCAAAGAACCAAAAGTATAAAACAGCAGTGAGACAAACGTCCAAAAGAATGATAACAGGCGAACAAAGAGACGATGCGAAACTGAACACAACAATTAAGATGAATTTCGGCGGGCGCACGAATGGATAGACTCACATATGAATAACAATCCCAAGCCGTGTATGAAAGGCTCATATCCGTGTCCCATGGGACGATGAGAACGTAGGCATACCATGACCCAAGTTCGGCGAACCCGCGCGACTCAGGTCCGTCGACGAGGAAGGCGGAAGTGTGGGCACTTTCTTCCTCCCCGCCGCTCCCCTCCTATCTCTCAGAGCCAACTCTGCAGGCGAAGGCAGCACGAATTCACTCATCATCGCAGGCGGCGATAGTGAAGAAGGGCCAGGTGTCGGTGTCGGTGTTCGCGTTGATACGGGCTGCAACCGAGGTGGATACGGTTGATTGAGCTGCTGCTGAGAAGGCGGAGGAGATGTAGGTAATGAAGGAGATGGTTGAGGAGGATCGTCACGCTCGGGACGTGCTAGATCGGGTGTTCCGGACCGGCTGGCCGATGAGATCAATGAACCGCGGGACATGCGGCTCTTTGCATTCTGAGCAAGTTCTAGGACACTAGGCTTCCGTCTTTTAGGAGGGACTTGAGGATCTGTAGATCCATTGATGGATGAAAATGAAGCTGTTGACGGAAGTGGATCAGAGTTCGGCGATGGGGAAGGGACGGATTGAGATCCATTCGTAGGATACTTCCAAGCCTTAAGAATCGACTTTTTCGCCGGCGCTGCCCCACTCGAAGACACACTGGTCATGCTTGTACTCGCAGGCATCGATGCCGGCGCAAGCGGAGGTGACTGAGGTTTCGAAGGAGATGAAGTGATGTTGTGAGGGGGGACTGGTGACGTGGTCCTCTTCGCTGGATATCTTGATTCTTGATCGAAATGGAAGGGATCAAGATTCGAATCTGTCCGCGAATGTTTGCTCGATTGACTCTGTCGAGTATGTGATGACGACGTTGTCGATATCGAGCTCTGCTTCGAAACGGGTGGTCGCGAGACGACGGTCGGCAGTGGAGGAACAGGTTCGGCATGTTCATCTTTTGGCACTGGCGGAGGAGGCAGATTGCCATTAGCCGCGTTGGCATGCAGAACAGACATGGGAGGAAGGAGAGGAGGTCCGCCGGAATTCCTAGCACCGTTATTACTGGGATTTGACTTCCTCCACAACTTCCTGAAGCTCTTCACAGAGATGATTGAGTTCGATCTTTGTCTGTTTGCAGCGACCGTGGCAGCGTATGTCTCCTCTGCTTCAGAATCAGCCGAGAACCGGCTGCTATTCTTCGCGGGAGAGGAAGCAGACCAGAATCCTCCGCCCACTGATCCCGATGATGTGGATGTCGCAGTGGTGGCCGTTTCAGGAACGAGAGGACCGGCGGGATCACTCTCCAGGAAACTGGGCCTTCGTCCAAATGGATCTGGGGAGATCGGATATCCCGGCGAGCTCGGTTCTTTCACTTCATCCGTGGCGGTCGAGTTTCTCTCTCCAGCGCCGATCGAAGCTTCATCCCGCCCCACAAGATCATAGTCGAACTCATGCTCAACCGCATTCTCTCTGATCCTGGCTTTTGTCTCCTCACTAATCTCATTTGAAACAGGTCTGAACCCAGGCGGAGCGCCGCTCGTGACACCATTCAACGCAAGTTTAGGTGGGGATATCCTCTTCGCACCTCCTTCAGCTGGCTTTTTCTTTGGATAATTCGTGCTGAGATCGCGAGAGAATGGTGGAGGTTCAGATTGAGCTACGGCGAACGGAACGGCAGGCCATCCAGCACTCCGCGGAGGCTCTTCACTCGATTCTTCGGATCGACGAGGAGAAGGCGTTCCGATGAGATTGGGTTGTCTGAATGACGGAGGCGCCATTTCGCTTAGATTTAAGTTTCCGGGAGTAAGCGCTGGATGCCGGGGACCGGCCGATAATGAAGAAGAGGGAGCGAGCGATGAGGATGATGAAGCGGTTGGTAGAGATGTCAAGGAGGGTAATGTAGGGACAGGGGGGATGGCAATTGGAGGACCGAGCTGGTTCGATGGATGTTCCGCTGACGCGGCTGCACGAATAGACGATGTTCGAGGCGGCGGCGTCAAGCCACCTGCGCCCATCGGCATCTCACCTCTCCCGACATCTCTGACCATCAATCCACCATCCGGCCTCGACCCTCCTGCGTCCGCGTTGGCATCTTGACCTCCATCTTCACTAGGAATTAACTCGCGTGGCGAATACTGAAGCAGTGCCTGTATAACCAAAGGAGCAGGTACATTTGAGTGCCTCACCCTCCTCACCCTCACTCTCGCCCTCGTGGGAGAAGGAGCAGGATGAACAGAGGGTTTCGGATGCTGGTTATCAATAGGAGAGGAAGGGGGTTGGCGTACCCTTTCTATTTCGTCCAGCCTTTGCTTCATCGCGTACTGACTTGAACGTGGATCGTCGTCCGATAGTTGGGAGAACGAAGACATTCGGGAATGGGTGGATGACATGGAAGGGAGACGAGAATGCGATTGGAGGGTTGACGTGAATTGAGGAAGGAAAGTCGTCGACTGTGAATGCGACGTAGAATGCGTAAGCGTCGTATGCGCGTACGACGACTCATCCCTCGCACTATTCCCCCACGTCTCATCCGCAATCTCATGTTCGTCCTCGTGTCCCTGCGCCTCCTCGTCCTCGCTTTCTCCCTGTAGAAATGTCAGCTTTCGAGGAAGGAATTTGAAGAAAACGAACGTACATCCATCATGCCCTTCACAAAGTCTCCACTATCCAGGCCTGTAATCTTCCTCTCATGTCCTTTCCCAAGTGCAGGAATCAAAGGGACGGGGCTAGGTCCATGCCCAGAATCAGATACGGCGGGCGTCCTCGCTTCTTCATCAAGGTACGCCAACCCAGTTTTCGTCGATTCCGCAGGACTCAATCGATCGTCCGTATCTCTTCTCCCCCTATTGACATTGGCGTTGACATTGGCGTCGTTGGAGTCGATATCACCGTCCTTCAGACCCAGAACGAGCTCTTGTTCATGCTCGAGCTTCGCGATCTCAGAGTTGAGAAGGTCCATCTCATCACTAAACGCAGCAGTATACGGTGGCACAGCTGTATGTGGGACATTCGGATGACCGTGACCTGGTCCTTGTCCTTGCGGATGATAAGATGATATTGACAGGGACAACGGAGGAGGAATATGTCTCTTTTGGGGGCTCCCTCCCGAGCTCGTTGTGCTGAGTGTAGTAGTCGTCGAAGGTGGCAGAGGAGGTAGTGGGTGAGCTGCAAAGTCGACGTTCTCGAATCCATCGATCATAGCTGGGGATTCGGTCACTTCTCGCCCATGATGTCGATCTCCTTCCTCGTCTTTCTCCGACTCTGGATTCACATGATTCTGAGGGGAAGGAACAGAGCCAGGGATGGTCAAGCTCAATCTTGGCCGTCCATTCTCGTCCCACAATTTCTTCACATCCTCAACTTCCACTTCCAAGCCTCCTCCTTCCTCAACATCGTCCTCGTTGTCGCGATGAGGCATAGGACCCAGTTGGACAGCGTCCATGATCAGCGACCTCCTCTTCTCCAGCTTCGACGTCCGTCTCTCATTCACATCATCCGCCTCCGCCTCCTTGTCATCAACACTCAAATCGTCGTCGTCGTGATCGTGGCGATCTTGTTGGATGTCCATGAGCATCTGTTCATCTAATCCTCCAGCTCCAGGTCCGGGACCAAGTCCTGCCGAGAACCGCGCCATAGCTTTCTCGAAAGCTCTCGTAACAGTCGGATCCTCCTCTTCCTCAGCCTCGTCACCTTCTTCATCTTCCCCTGATTCTTCCTCAGGCTCATGTTCAAGGTGTGCAGGTTGGTGTTGTTCATGTTCATGAGGATGAGGATCGTCAGCATGGATGGGGGGATCTTCAAGAATTTCGGGAGAAGGTAATCGCGAATGTGAAGGTAAATGTTCATAATGAGGCACAGGCTCTTCCTCAACCTCGTCTTCCTGCTCCCGCTCGTCTTCATCTTCGGCACGGAAAGGCTCGGAGTGGGGAGCAACAGGCAATGAAGATTCGCTATCATTCGCCAATTCTTGGTAGCCGCCATGAGTGTCAAGGGGAAGATCTTCTTCAAGCGAATGACCGCCATCGTCATCTGAGCCGTAATCCGAGGCATCGTCCTCATCCTCTACTCGCTGATGTTGCGAGTGATGTGAATGTCGTTGTCGGCTACTTAAAGAAACCTGCCGGACGTGGACAGGGTCTTCGAGATCAAGACGTTCCGGATCTTCCAGGGCTTCCTCCTCCAGGTCCCCCTCGTCGAGTTCCTCCTGCTCCATTTCCGGCTCAGGTTCAGGTTCTGTCGAATACCCTCTCTCTTCGACCCTAGAAGACGCCCGCGTCGGAATAACAACACCCCTCAAATGCGCAATAGCCTCTTCCCGACTCCCAATCTCAACCGGTATCATCTCTCCTCTTCTAATCCCACCCTTAGCACTCCTCGACCCAGGACTAGGTGTTCTCCTCGCACCCCATCTCGATTCCGGTTGCGGTGTTAATAACCTGAGTGTCGAAGGTGTTTCTCGGCCTCCGTTCAAAGTTGTATTCGAGGACTCGCTAGCACGAGTCGCAGCGCGCGAAACGGCTTCTCGTCGTTTTCGAGCCCAGATATCGTACCATGGTGCTTTCCGTCTGTCGATGTCGAATTCCATCTTGGCTATGATGGGTAGAAGGGAAGATGTAGAGAGGTTTAGTGAAGATGTGTATGAGGGGGGTAATGAAGGAGTTGATATCGAATCGACTTCGGAGGCATCGTCTGGTGTGGAATGAGAAGAGGGATGTGGGAGGTGAGGAGATGATGCAGAGGCCGAGTTGGAGGTATGAGTAGTTGAAGGACTGGGGGAAGGATATGGATATCCAGGCGTGTGTGTCCGATCTCGACGTGGCGATGCGGAGAGAGGAAGATGAGATGGATTGGGGGAGCGGGGTGTACTGGTTCGTGTAGCTGAAGGAGTGGTGTACATAACTCCTTCTCGTAATCCCATTCCTGGGCCTGATCCAGGTCCTTGAGATAGACCGATTGAACGAGCTGACTCTTCTCGTTCGAGAGAAACTACACGGTGCCACAATGCCTTCCAGATATGCTCCGAGATTCTGGGCCCCATGGTTCGTCCGTCAACTGCGTTCTCGTCGGCGGGTGAAGGTGATGAAGCGTCCGAGGGAGATTGGACCAGATAAAGGATCATCCCGGAGGTGGAGGGGAGCGCATATTCTCTCGCGATGGCTCCCAGTTGACCTTGCAAGCTCGAATGGAGCGGGACGAGCGTTCCTCGCTGGAACTGCGTATGATATCCACTCGGTCCTCCATTTGCATTAGACGACGTAGGTGTCAGCGGTCTCCCACCTCCCATGCCTCCTAGATCATCCAGCGAGTCGAGCTCTTCGTCGTCGTGAGGTAGATGTGATGGCGGTATAACGTGTAAAAGGAATTTCGAGGGTGAAGACGAGCCATAACCATATCCGTGAAGATGATGAGATGTGCTGAGCGACGAAGGACTCCTTGAGAATAATGAGGACGACAAATGGCCATGCCCGATGCCATTGGGTGTTCCTAGACTACTCGAGGAAGGCGATGGTGGGATGGGTGATGAAAAGCCAAACGCGTTTGCTATTTTCGCGAGCTTTTGAGGAGGCAGAGGTGCTCGGGGAGGGGGGTACCGAGGTGGCGTAGCTGAGGAGGTGGATGCAGATGGCGATGGCGTGGGTGAGGGTCGGTTCATGGTCGTTCTCGTTCCGTTCAAATTCGTTTTACGGCGGGTCGTATTATTATCTTAGCAAGGCATTCAAGCTGCCAGTGCCACATCGTCAGACGCGTTCGGTACTACAGTAAGAGAACGTACGAGTCTGAATGATTATTTTGGACGATTATTTAGATCTGGCGAGGATGGGACATTGAGCAGAACGGGGACGTTAGCAAGCCTGGGACGAGACCGAGACGCTAACGTCAAACACACAAGACCAAACAAGGCCACCTGCGCGCGCCCCTGGTCGATCCCGTCGTTGCCATCTGTAACGTCAAAATCATTCATCTTTTGATTATCTCTGCAATTCTTGTAAGCGTTATCTACCCTGTATTCTGAGGACCTGACAATATTTTCAGCATTTTCGGCGGCATTTTTTGCATTTTAGACCGCTGCTAAAACCGGTTCGCATAGCAACGGCGTGCTATTCTGAGAGACAAGCATCCAAAGCATCCCCTTGAGCTGTTTATGCTGCCATCCGTTCCCGATCTTTTCATTAGTCCATGTTTTCAAGTCAGAGGCCTTTTCTCGCCTTCTCTTTTGTTCAGGACATTTATGGCAGCCAATTGGTTGAACTTTGAAGCTCGAAGGGCCCACGTGCGTCGGCGACTGGCTATATAATCCCAATCTAGGACCAGGCAAGTCATCGTTCATGTTTTCGAACCAATAAATGCTCATTCTATCGTATCTGAACCGATCAAGCCATCATTTGTTTGGACTAAGTCCTTAGACATTCTCTGGCTTCGTAATTATCACATTGACCAACCTCTCGCAACGAGTCTCGCATTCGCATCAATGAAGGAGGAATGGATACAAAAGAATTCACTCCTCCATCTTGTCTGTCTCCGATTCATCCCAGTATCATGGAAGCTAGTAAAAAGAGGCTCTAAGATTTTACCGCGCCAGTCGCAATCTGGGCTTATTGGTGATCGCAGCAAATCCGAGCTAGCATTCCTGCATCAGTAGATGTTGTGCTGAAAGTACCTGCATTGAAACACTTCAGCGTCCGCTTGCAGAATAAACGAAGGTTTGACTAGGATTATCTCTGCGGACTACTGCAGTAACTTTCTCAGCCCTCGTTACGTATCTCCGTGGGGCACCTCTGATCAAAAGATTTGATGCTATCCCCATCCAGTGACTCATGACCTGGTGCCAATCTCATGACCACCTCCCATCGTCTAATCCTGTAGTCGAGACTACCGGATGGCACACTGGTGGTCATTGTGAAGCGCACGTCGTCAAAGTGCTCGTGCATATCTGTAATATTCTACTTGTAGGACTGAACCGTGGATGCGCGACGTTCAAGTCCACAATCATGTTTTATCTTTTAGAAAATGAATCTTCAGAATTCAACACCATTTATATTATTGATAATGTCCTCTGGAATACTGTTCGGCTTTTCTGGGCCAGAATCTTGGCTGCTAGCTTCTGTATGTTCGACACAACAGGTAGCTAGGGATATACACATCTCCCAAGTTGACCTTTGTCGATCCAAGAGCAATCTTGCTTGCTTCAAGTTCTTGCTTCGAATTTATTCTACGCAGTACGAAATCAATCTATTATACCGCTGGGGTTGACCGCGTCGAAGGAGAGAATAAAGCTGCTTCTCAAAGCAGAATTTAACAGCATTATTTTGCAAGGACACTTGACAGAACAGTGCATTGTATTGTTCGTATTGGGTTGAAGACCCGCTTTGTGTTTGTTTGGGCTTGTATTGCACTCTTTGGCCATCATGCTATATAATCTCCGATTTTCCGCACAAAGGCTAATCAACAACTTGTTCCACCACACATCCATCGCATCCTCAGATCTTTCTCATCTCCAAACACTCTCAGAATGTTGGCCTCTGAGAAAAGATCACTCATCTCCAAGCTCCAGCAGGAGCTCAAAGACATCGATGTAACCATCGCCCAGAACAGCTGGCGCAAGCGCCATATGTGGGGGAAGTATCAAGGCTCTCCTCATCAATGTACGTACCATTCATCTTCACATCCTCGCTTCCACTTATTGACTTCTGTCCCGTAGTCAGGCGCCAGATCATCCTCCGTGAGATTGACGAACTCGAAAACACAGTGGTTGTCGTCCCACCACTCATCGGCAACGTCGACCTCGAGGGCTATGACTCAGCTCATAGCTCCGACTCCTTCTCTTCCTCATCTTCCTCTTCCTCCTCCTCATCGTCATCATCCCGCGAGTCCTCGCCGGAACCCTACATCCCAGTCGTCGTCCAACGACAGACCACCTCCACCTCCAAGACCCCCACCAGACAACGCGGTCACGCTCACCCCCCTCCCAAACCACGTCGTGGTCACTCCAAGCGCCCCTCGAACTTCGTAAGACTCTGGCTCGCCGCAATGTCCTCGCCAAAGGACGACAAGGGCTTAGACACCTTGGTCGATGCCTTTGGTAGGCTCGGCGTTACAGAGAAGCAGGCGGCGCTGGACGAGATACCGGGGTTGGCGGACGCCCTCGAGCAGATGTCCCTTGCGGGACACGTAAGCTCCGACGTTGATGAGCCTGCTCATGGCGGAGGCGTCCGGGGTGCGAAAGCCCGCCGATCGACGAGGCTTCGAGGATCCCTTCCTTACTGATCGTACTGATCGACCGGTGTTCGTCGCTGTCGTCAGCATCGGGCGTTATCGCTCTTCATCATAGTTATCTTCTCCTCTTACCCTCTTCTCTTTCTATCTTCTTCTTGTACCTTGATATAGTTCGTAGATAGCTCTCATCGCTCTGTTGTCCCGTCAGCTGTAACCTTTATCGCTCGGCATCGCTCTTCTTACTTTCTTCCTTGCTGTCATCTTTTCCTCCTGTTGGCCGTCTTGCTTGTATCTCTCCCGCGATCAGCTCCCCTGTACAATGATATCCCTGTGCTGCGCGGCCCTCTCGATCCATGCCCTGTGTGACACTTGAAATGAATGCGAGACAATGCGCCCACAGCCGGCGGAGTTGATAGGCGATCGTCTTCAACGCCGACCATCACATCGACCACAACGAAGTCGATGCACGCACGACTGGCTCCTACACGACACTGTAACACTTCGTCTGAATCAGAAAAGAAATCTCATCATCATACGAGCAGGAAAAGACGTACCTGATTTTACGACCGGCCAGTGGTGGGCGCTCAATCGGTCAAATGCCTCCGCGACGATGCATCCATCTGCTGCCATCCAAAGCACTGGAGCGTTCGAGAACGTTCGAGGTGACATATATCGACAAAGCCAAACGTCTGGGAGATGAACGATAGACGATATGTCCACCTAGATCGACCAAGGTGAGCATGGCATTCAGTGTCTTTCAACGGGACAAACTGCTCATAATCCTCCCGATAGTCAAGGGCGGTCGCAATAGTACAACCAACATCCTATGCATCGTCCAAAGAACGAGACGTTCCAATACTATTGGCAACGAAAACGTGAAGAGATCACTCGGCGTCGGCGGCCTCAAAGAGGCGACAAACTGCGCTATCATGCCATATCTGCATATCTGCGACGGTGGGAGGAAGGAATATGACGCATATCTGATATTGCAAAAACGAGTCCGAGATGTCGCTCGTGTGCGTGGGTCTGCATCGAGGTTATGGCCATCGACTTAGTCCTATACGCGGATGTGCGACCAGGCAAACGAAGAACGCGATCTCATATCGGGGAAGTGAGCATGAAGGTTGCGGAGATGATGGAGCAGGAGTGGCAGCGTCTTCATGTAAGTCCTTCGCGTTCATTTCAGCGGGGCACGAATTGACCGGCGATTGGACAGGGTGTTTGCTGTCTCGTCAAATTTCACTCTGTCCCCTTCCGCGCATTCGAACATTCGACGGTCATGCGTGCGACTCCATACCGAAAGTTTGAGATGGCACTTCGGTGTTGGAGTGAATATTTGGCGGGTTGTAACCCAAAAGCTGCAGCGGAGGCCATGCATGCACATTCTCGAGGAGATGTCTAGTAAGCTCCGATCACCCTACATCTTGATCACCCGCATTGAGGTATTGCCTCCCGTTCTTTAAGGAGAGGACAGACTGCAATCAGAGCGCATCGCACGTCGAAGACGGTGGTACCACCTATATGACGAAGATCCGGGATTGCGAACCCGCAGGACACACAGCGGGGCTATGCATGTTATAGACATGCATCAGGGGCTGCAGTAGAGTGACTCGCGTTCAGAAAGTCTAATAACAGTAAGATGATTGTCCGCTTTACTAGTGAATGAGGTACTGACTTTGGATTTAGAGATCAGTGAGAATCTCGCCTGGTCATGGGCACAATATCGTTGTTAAGCATCGATAGAGCAAGAATTTGTAAGGCACGAGCATATATTCGCTGTCGCTCCATTGCTCCACTAGTGAATCTGACATTCGGTCTCACGGGAGAATAACTATCAGAAATATTCGTCAACCCCGGAGGACTATAGGGATGCATTCTCACTCACTCGATGGGTTCAAATCTGCGTCACCTTCGCCGCAACACCTGGAAAATGCAGATAGGACCGTGGATTTTTGGACAGGGGTATGCTGATTGATGCGTTACGTGTCTGGTTTGGATTCAAGATCGGGAGCGAGATCGTACCACTCCAGAGTCGACCATGGACATCTGTTCTCGAGGCTTCAAGTCTACGAGCCTCAAAACTCCTGGGTTTAGCCTACGATGAATATCGCTGTAAGCGGTCAAAGCCACCACAAAGACGAGAGGCAGATGATTCACCCGTACGGCCACATTTAACCCAGACTGTTGATGGGCTCGGACTAGGGTTCGATGTGCATATTCATGAGGCAAATAAAGCACAGATAATAACTGAGATTATGATCTGGGAATGGTCCTAGCGCATGCCCCAACAGTTTGGGTGGCATTGTTGTTCTTTGTTTGCGTATAGCTCTGAAAGTCAAAGCGTCGCAACAAATACGGGCACTAGTACTGTGAACCGGGACGCATGGATATTCAACTCTGTCGACCTTGCATATCAGATGTATGCTGATTCTGCTCAGATCTGTTTACACAAAAGTGTCTCGGAACTATCGCTTCTCTCGAAATCGCGCCCGGTGTCAGCCCGACTCAGCCGGCTTCACTGGCAGACATCTTGCCGCTACAGCGCTATGATCGCTCTAAATGACTGGAGGGTAATTTGAAGGCGTCGCAAGGACTTCCCCATGCATCACTTCTTGCTATATGACTCACTAGATGACTTGTGCCATCGAACTTCAAGCATTCTGTTCTGTTCGCCGTGGTCGAATACGGCATCGCAAATGGATTAATGATCAAAGAGACGTATCTCTCCTCGACTTGAGTTTGTCCTTGATCTCGCTGCTCCTTCGTGCCCTGACAACATATTGATTGGAGAGACAGGGGCTGAGATGATGTGAGATCAGCTCTGAGACCCCAATCAATAAAGAAATCATGCTCTCGGTGAGACGGAAAACTGCCAACGTTAACGAGGAAGCTCATACTACAGCAACCGCGCAGAGAAAACTCCCAAAGCGACGAGGAACAGCCAGCATAGCAAACTGTTAGTTAACTCTCCACGAGACAGCTCTTCGCGAGAGAGTCCGATTTTGGGTTTCTTCCCAGCGAGAAGAGTTGCTATCAAACTTCCGTCCCCTGGCATTCCCAGGACAGTCAGAATGATCATCAACGGGACAATCTGAAAGCGGAGTCACTCTTCTCTGTACCAGTCTCAGTGCAACGCACGAATATCAACATATTATCAACCATGCGAAGGAACTTTCCGTCCTTCGCGTATGTCTTGTTTTTGGCCAAAAACTCTGCGTCTGCCTTGCTGAGCATGTATTGATTCTTGATAGTTCTACGTTTACGTGTTCTCTCTGTTGTCTCCTTTATCACATGATAAATCTGGCTCGCGTCGACATACCCTTGGTTGGATTCACTCCGGCGTCATTTGAGGGTACCAGATTAAACTGCCTCATTGTCTGGAGTTGCCCATTCAGTTGTGCTTTCTGCTCCTTCATAGTCCTCAATTGTTCTTGTATCAATCCATTCTGGCTCTCAATCAAACGCCTCAGACCGTCTAGTCTGGAAACGACGTCATCCACTGAGCACGTAGAGTAGTCTTCGGGAGGCTCGTCGATAAACATAACGGAATAAGCAGGTTCGAGGTAATCCCAAGATAACTATGATGATGGCTGGCTCGAAGTCAAGGTCTGAAGCTGCGAGGGAAAGTGAGGAACGTGTATGGTATGGTGACTATGGTCTTTGACGCCCAATGAACCCACCGACTTTAAATTCTAACCCAATTTGAGGGCTTCCCGGGGGGATTTCAATAATCATCGAGTGTAGTTATATCCAATAGCTGAGTAAGCCTTCAGTGTTATGAAGTCCAGAGGCCGAGGCGACCGAAACCTCGGTACCGAAAGGCCTCTAGGCATTCCGAGTCGAATTTCGAATTTCCGAACGAGGGGCATCAAAACCACTAACAAAAATATGGCGAAAATATTCTGGGTGCGATGAGCTTACAGGGAGCGACATAACCTTTCAACAACGAATATATGTCCCCGCCCACTCAGTAAAATAAATGAAGGTTGTGAAAACCCTCCAGTGGTTTCAGTTGATGTTCTTCGGAATCGGGAAACGGATATCCCGCCTTCTTGTCAACCTTGTTATATGGCGCAGACCAAAGTCCCCAAATATTTCAGAACCCATGGGCTCTCCCGTTCGGCTTACAGCTCGGCCATTACAAAACGTGTAATGACGCGTAATCAGAGAGCAAGGAGGTATTTTGAGCAGAAAGCCGGACACAGTGAGTGACCGCAGTGGCTGCAGTGGTGAAATTACTCACTTCGTGTCCATCATCCAGTAAAATCCAACAGATCGACCCCTATACACAAGGAGCCTGAATCCGTCTCAACTTTCGAGCTCTGTGGACGTTATCTCGGAGTCGTGTTCCGCATTACAAGTCGATATTGCATCCAGTTCTTCGATAAGGACACTCTAGAGCCCATCACGGAGAGCCAACAGAGTCCAGTCGCCTTCCAAGTCTATAAAAGCATGATCACGGATGAGTTGGGTATGTGGGCGCCAGTTTGGACAGAAGCCACCGAGTTCGAAAGCGGTGGCACATGCAAAGTCTTCTACACGTGGGACAGGATTTCCTCTATGAAGTTTGTCGATAAAAAGAGCGGAAAGTGCTTGAAGACTCTGTCTCATAGTGTTCAGATTGAAGATGGAGGGTATGTTGCTTTTGAATTTTTCATGGCCTCCTCTCATCAGGTTGATTATCAAGGTGGTCTCCCGCCCCTGTTCCTGCTCATCTCGCTGCCTACAAGTTACCCCATGAGACAGTTCTGAAAGCACCATTGTAGCCACGCTAGTACCGGGAGAGTTGCGTTTACTCTGATTTACAGGCCTGGTTTCACAAAATGTTCAACCACCAAACAAAAACGTTTGTCTTATTGCACAACCCGTGTTGCAGCCCGTGAGCTAGGTGCAATGTAGATCAATGAGGAAAGCATATGGATACAAAAGTTCACGAGATCTCATCGGTGCCTACGTTATATAATGATAAATACTATTCCTGCCAAGCCTGAGCAATCATTTCTTCTATTTTTCCACAACACCGTCATCGTCATCATCGTCAAACATGATCTTCAGATTTTCGAGGCTCTCCTGATTAGCGCCAGCTCCGCGTCCACGAAAGGCTTCTTTAACGATGGCTGTCTTTCTCTTTTGGATCTTGAGAATACGTCCTTCAATGGTCCGAGAGATCTGGATGTGACAAGCTTCAGCACTTGCTTTAAGCCAATGACGATGCACATACGAGGAATTGTCGTACGTAAACAGTCTTGTTCTGACCGATTCGATGGACTCTGTCGACGGCTATATCACGTTGAACTGTCAGAATAAGGAGCGGACGAATTGGTGGATATCATACCCTGGCTTTCTACCGCCGCATTCCACCAACAATCCATCTGAAGACAACATCAGGTACGCCACATCGTTGAGAAGGAAATTCGCACCATGAATACGTGATTAGCCGTTGTCAAATTCAGGCCGACACCGCCGGCTTTCAGACTGACTACGAAGATCTTTGGTTTTCTCGACGAAGCAGTGAACCGGTCGACAGCGGCTTTCTTCTGCTTAATGCTCATGGTACCGTCAAATCTCTCATAGTCGAACCGATCTCGCTTCAGTACAATTTCAATCAGATCTGGATAAAGGACGTGAGCAATCAATGCCTGACAGTGTGAGAGAGGGGTTACCCAGGAAACTAGTAAACCTGCAGCAAGCATTAGAACGGGACGATGCAAACGACGAGAGACACTCACTGAGAGAAGACCACAGCTTTGAAACAAGGATCCTGGTCTCGAATACGCTCTGCATTTTATCAAGATTCGGCGAACACAAACATAGGTAAACAACGACGTACTCAGGTGTTGCATCAATGCATTCAGTTTTGTCGACGACTGGAAGTCGTTGCGACGAAGAACAATGTCCGGGGGCGACGATCCTTCGGCTCCGTCATCGCCGTCATCGTTGGAAGGCCCTGACTGATCACTTTTGTGTCGGACGACGTCTAGGAGATCAGTTTCCTACAATTGCGACGACAGTGAGCAAAACCTCAAATTCAAAGGGCAAATAATCACCTTCAGCGGCGCTCGACGACACATCGGACAGTTCCCAACCTCCTTGTTCTCCCTACACTTGGCAAGATATGACAGAATACAGTCCTTGCAGCTAGATGAAAAGAATGAGCACGAGTGCCGTCATGCAAGCATCCGGCTTACCAGGAGTGAAAGCATTCCGGAATCAGAACGTTTTCGTCTTTGACTGTCAGGCATATCCTGCATTCTTTCTCTTCCTGCTCTGCCAACTCCTTCAACGCTGCTTGCGCGAATTTGTCCGTTGAACTAGATCCAGTCTTCGTGTCGCCCGATGCGAACTTCTTGATCATTTCTTCCAGAGCTATGGATTTGACGTCTTTGACTTCCACAATTTCGTCGTCTGAATCTTGACTATCGTCCGCCTCCTTTGCGGTCACGAGACTGGGATGAAGCACGGCGCGTCGTAACCTAGGAGAGGAATTAAGCATCGAAAAAATGCGACAACGTCGTTTACATACTTCATTATCATGGCCAAGATGTGAGTATAGTTCTTCCCAATCAACCCCCGTGCGTTGAGTCTATCGAAGTTGGACTTGACTTCATCGTATATAGAGTCATAAATCTTGCGCTCAAGATCAGAGAACTCCAAGTAATCAACAGCAACCTGAAGACAAGGGTCAGCAGTACGTCGGGATGTGGAGTGTATTCCACAAACCTCCTTCTCCGGCAGTTCGACGATCATCTTGCCGTTCTTATCGCGCATGGTCTTCTCGCGGCGCAAAAGTACATTCTCGAGGATCACCTGGACGATTTCGACAGCCTTCGGATCGCGCTTTGTGAAGGGTATCGTAATGAAACTATACGGGGATCATTTAGATCAAAGACAAACAAGCACAACTGACATCACTTACGAGCGAAAGAACGAATAGCTTGACCACGGCGTGAAGTCAAGGAATTTACTAATCTAACGTCAGCTTTGAAGATCGGTGATCAAATGGATATCATACAGGAGAGAGTAAAGATCCTCTAGTCGGTTCACAATCGGCGTTCCTAATATGTTCTAGTCAGAAAAGGATGTCCTTTGCAATTAGGTACATGACGTGTACCCGTAAGCGCCCACCTCCATTTCGACGAAAGATCGTAGACAGCCCGGGCAGAGATGCTAGTACGAGATTTGGTATGGTGAGCCTCGTCAAGTACGATCCGTAGCCATTCCGCTGTAGAAATCCCAGCGATCAGCATGGACATCCCTACGGAAGCCAACGAGGCTTACTCTTGAACAATGATGATCGGTAATTCGTCCGCGAACGCCTCTGCTTCGACCATTCCGACCCCAAGACACCATAACTCGTAATGACGACATCGACACCTTCACCATCTTCCAAAGCATCTTCGAGGTCTAATCTCGTCGACCCGTGCCACACCAGCGTCTTCAGTGTACCTCTCTCACAGGCACGCTGTATTTCGGTTTCCCACTGATTGAGAAGAGATGTTGGTGCGATGATCAATGTCGAGTTCGTCCGTTTTCTGGGTGCTCGATCGCCGAGAACTTCGAATGCTTTGCCGAGGCGAAGAGGCTTTTTGTTCTTAGCTGCAAGCTCTTGATCTGCTTCCTCGAGCTCGGGAGGGTAGGTTCGGTTTGTGAGGATCAAGGAGATCATTTGTATAGTCTTGCCCATGCCCACTATGTATGACAATCAGTATTGAATTCCTCAAGGAGTCTGGTGAGCTTACTTTCTTCGTTCGACAAGAAGATACGAATAAGACGTTAGTCTTCCGTCTAGAGAATGCGATCAATAGCTCACCGTCCCTGCCCCATAGTCAGCCCACGATCGTGATATGACAGCACAGAACTTACGCCAATATGCCACCACGACAAGTTCGTTCAGATCGGGGGAAATCAAGAGTCAGTTCACCGGAGTAGGGGTTGAAATAGAAGTAGTTATCCTCCTCTTCAAAAGTCAGATCGATCAATCCGTCATCGCCTGGTTCGGGAGGGAAGATATATCTGACAGAGATCAGCTCGATAGAACGAAACTCATATCAGGGGGGTGCTTACTCTTCCCATAGAGGATGCAATGACTGAACCTCTCTTCCCGCAGTCCCTAGCTCCATGGAAGACATCCAACTACGATGTACATTATGCACCTTGTCTAACCTGAGTTGATGCTACTCACTGAAGTGCCTGCTTCTGGTATCCTCGAAGCGTTAAAGCAAATTCGGGAGGGGGCTCCATTTCTAACATGCTCTGATCATTTTGTTGGGCCCTGGGGTAGTTCATGATTAGGTGGCTCGTGAAAGGTTCGAGAGTATGACCTACTTGCGATAGATGACGTTCAGCTGGTTGTCCGTCAATTCTTCTTCGTCATTCTCCTCGTCCACAGCAACATCGTCCTCAGCATCAGTCAATCCGTTGATGCCCTCATCATCACTGGCTTCGGCACTACTTAGGCGATCCGGAGTCTTGGGCTCATTCGTCATCTTGACCATCTTCTCCATATCATCCTCTTGAAGTTGTGCGGCGCTCTTCCCTAATGCGCTACTTTTGTTCGGCCGCAGGCCCACGGTTTTGAAGAGCGCCAGGAGGGCAGCTTTTCGTGCCCGCAGGGATTTTTCACTATCGGTTTCTTTGTCCTCTTGAAAGGCCGCTCGTGGAGCGTCGTCATCGATTGTGATGTGATTCTTGAATGCGCTCGGTTGGATGAAGACTTTGATTGAAAGTAGAATATGAGAACCCAGGCGTAATTTCGGAGGGCAGTCGACGACAGTGCAGCCTTGGAAGTGTATCACATCTGCAAGGCTGTCAGAGATTGGTAAACAAGATGGTGATACCAACGTACCCAGGTCTATCAGCTTCGCCATCCATTCTGAAACCGCAGGAGGGAATCGCCCGATTTCTGTGGAAGTGGTTTACAATTATCGTGGTGCAATCAGTCGATCAACATACCGATGCGTTTCGTATTCTCAAAGCGCATAATCGCATTCTTCTCCTTCTTCATGGGCTTTATGCTCGATTTCGCTGTGAAATCTAGCTTCGACTGTTGCATAGTCTTCCCGTTCTTCGTATTCGACGATGATCCTTCTTTGATAACCGGAGCTCTAGGATCGTGAGGATAGTCCCTCATGATGTGGATGGTGTCCCCAGGTTTGATGTTGCCTTTTCCACTAAGCGTCGCGAAGGCGTTGTCGACGATGAATTCGCCCAGATAGGCAGCACGAATGATAGGGGGAGGTGTGGGTTCATTAGGATCTAACCGAGCTTTCTTGCGAGGTGGTGGGCTCGGTTGAGGCAAGGGAGGAAACAGCGGCAGCTCTTCTGGTTTGTTCTTTTCGTCCTCGTCGTCGCTGTCCACAAAGAAATTTGGTTTTCTCTTTGCGGGCTCTTTGGGTGCTTCGAGTTCCTCGGTTTCCGGTGGCTCGTTATTTACATCCTCGACATTGTCTGTGACGACTGGCGTCTCCTTCGATTGAAGCTCGTCGTCTACTTGCATTGCTTCGTCAGCAGAGGTCGCAGGGGGTTCAGCGTCGGCAGGGGCGGGGGAGGTGTCATCGGGTGGCAATTGAGGTCGCCGTTCGTCTTCGTCTTCCGAGTCGCCTCTTAGAAAAAGGACTTGCTTCTTGCGAAAGGCCTCAGGATCAGACATCTTAGACTTAGAGTCGGGACGTAATAAAGGAAGGATGCTGGCCAAAACGCCGTCCATGATGGAATAAATCGCGCGCCGTGACTGCCGCGTCGTCACACCGATAAAAATTCATAGGGGGAAATTCGGTACCGAACGAGTCAAAATACCAGTGGTCAGCAAAGGAGCTATCAAGGCAGCCATTACTATAGTAGGAAAGCACAACGAGCAAATATTTTCTAGTATATCAAACACAAAATCACCGACGGGGCATTCCCCTACCACGTCCCCGAAGAGCTCTCTGAGCAGCTCCAGGCGGTGCTCTGGGACCTGGATTGGGCTAGAAAGAACGTCAGGTCATCCACAAAGAAAGACACGAAAGGAGATAACTAACCTGTTCACTCTGGGGTCCTCTGACAGTCTCGTCAACGCTGAGGATCAGGCACGCTGCCTCAGTCGCACTGCTGATAGCGTTGACTTTGACCAGACTGGGTTCCCAAACGAATGCCTCCATGTTGTCTCGGACACCTTCCACGCCGTCAACATCCACACCAACCCACTTCTCCCCAGCGGCATGACGCATTCGGAGTTTGTTGAGAATATCCGTGGAGTCGATTCCGGCGTTATCGGATATCTGACGCGGGATGATCTCAAGAGCGCGAGCGAAAGCAGTCATGATTAACTGAATCTTTCCCGGAATGCCAAGAGCGTGCTTGCGAATGTAAGCCGACAACTCCATCTGCGACAAGTCAGCGAAAGAACATATCTTTATGCAAGGGACCAACGAACCTCGATGGCGCCACCTCCTGCAACAACGTCTCCATTCTTGATGGCACGCTTCACCACCATGATGGCATCGTGCAGACTGCGTTCGACCTCTTCGATGAACTGATCTGCTCCACCTCTCAAAAGCAGAGTGCAGGTCTTCGCTTTGGGGCAGTCTTGCAAAACATTATATCGCTCTCCGCCAAGCTGTCGCTCCTCGAACGATCCACAAGTTCCAAGATGCTCTCGTGAGATGTTGGAAGTAGTCGACTGCACCGAACCTCCGACAGCTTGGACTACGCGCTTCAGATCTTGGGCGGGGACACGACCAGCGCAGAAGATGTCACGGTCAGCGAACCACTGGGTCGCAAGATCACCGATCGGCAGCTTGCTCAAGACAACCTTGGCGCCAGTCTTCTCGATTGCCTGCAGTTTGCGATAGATAATCTCCCACTCTGCGTCGACGATGGCCTGATAATCCGACACAGCCTCCACGCGAACCTCCGCGTTGTCCTTCTCAGCTTTGAGTTCAAGTTCGACGTTCAGGCTCAAGATGAGGGGATTTTTGAAAGATTTTGGCTGTTGCTCAGCACCGGCGTATGTGAAAGTCTTTTTAAAGGCGACACCGCGGATGAGGAGTGAATCAGTCATGCCGCCGCCAGGGATTTTTTTGATGCCGATCAAATTTTCGTCAAGGTCGTCCTGGTCGAGGCACTGGACTGCATCAACCACCATCTCGGAGAAGAAGGGCTTTTCAGAATGGATGAGTTTCGAGGACATGGACGTTGACGCGCATTTGAGTAAAAGTGAACGGAATCGTCTAGACTTAGTCAGCTAAGAATGAAGGTAAACAGAGAAATCAACAGACTTTGAATCAGACTTGTCAACCGTGACTTGCAGTTCCTTAATACGATCAATGGCCTAACAGAATGCATGCATGGTGAGAAGAAGGAATCATAATTCAGCGCATTGCGTGTGCGTACCAGTTGTGAAGCTTTCCGTAAACCCTTAATGATAATCTGGGGACTGACACCCTCCTCAATATAACCCTTGATCTCTTTCAGGATCTGGGCCGCCAACAGAACCACGCTCGTCGTTCCATCCCCGACTTCAGCATCCTGCGCACGTCCAATATCGACCAGCGTTCGCGCAGCAGGATGTACGATATCCAAAAGCTTCAAAATGGTAGCTCCATCATTAGTGATCTGTGCCTCTCCTCTCTGCGACACAATCAGCTTGTCCATACCCCGAGGACCTAATGTGGTCGCAAGGGTTTCTGCGACTGCGAGGCATGCCGAGATATTTGAGAGAAGTTGGCCTTTTCCTTGGGAAGTGTCGGTACCCTCCTTTAGGAGCACTATCGTAGGTTGCTATATGATACTTAGGACGTTGATCGACTGCGAGGGAGGGACTGCACGTACCATGGGCAGAGCGCGTTGCATTTTGGGCAGAAAATCGCGTCACGCTTTGTCACGGTCACTTCAGATCGCTCTCTTTCTGCACTCACCTGCCCTCGCATCTGGCAACACTTCGAGTCATAAGAGTCTTCTGGTTTCAAGGACGTTGAACCTTTTGGTCAAACTTTGCATCAAATCCATGAAGCCCTTCGCGTTTCTCACATGTCTGGGACCCCAACGTCATAAATATGCCACAAATTGGCACTCGTAGGGACTCGAAAATTATGAGCAACACGAGTTACGTGGCTTACGAGGGACTAAACTGCAATGAAAAATAGCTTTTCGGCATAAATAACACGCCTCTATCAATATAAGTACCGCAAGACATCTGCTCAACCAAGTCTATGAATACGACCGCCTATATCTCTGCATCGAAGAGGAAGTCACTTGCCGCCGCTACGAAAAAAATGTCAAAATACGACTGCTCATAGAAATCCCTCACAGGCTCACTTGGATCGGCGAAGCATCCTAACAGTCTCGGCAGCGGATTTCTCCTTCGCCTCTTTCTTGCTAGAACCCGCTTGGTTGTATGATGCCCAAGCTTGACCATTCACTGCGCGAAAAGTGAGTTTTCATTAAGGGCTTTTTTCTGCATAGAACTCACCTATGGGATAGCAGTACCAGATTGTTGTCTGCTCAGGACCTTCACGTACCTCAGCCCACTCCAGAGTGACGCGGTTTTGCGCGGCCAATTCAGTGAGCTGGGTGACGTATGGCTTCTGAGTCGAAGACACGAAAGTGTGTCCAAGGATGACAGCTTTGAAATCGGCCATTTTATCTCTTGGAGTAAATTGCGTTTGAAGGATGATTCGATGTATGGGTTCTGTTTCTGTCGAACTCCATCGAACTAATTCGATTTATAGAAGAGAAAGACCGTGCTCGACGGCTTGCGCTGCTCGCTTTGAAACAACCTGAGACCGTCGGTGGTGCAAGGTCTGTGAACCACCAGCACCACCAAAGGTCCTGTTGCGATCTCTACGCATACCCCAAAGTCAATAATCTTTGCTTCCCTTGAGGTATCTTCAATCCGCCGCCATCATTTCACCGATCAGCGTCATAGTTACAGTTTGAACGACGCTTAGGAAGCTATTGGCTCACTCTCCGTCGTCAGACACAGGTGCTCACCTGTTCGAAACTATACCTAACTCGGTCTCCAATTAGTCCGGAAGCTCTTGCACTACTGGAGATCTGGGCCATCAGTGGCGGAGAGGTGCCACACCTTTCGGTTCCGTCCTCTCATTCACAGATAGCACTATGCCACGCGCATCGTACGCTATATGTGGCATAATTGTGCGTCACAGACAAGAGCGCAGATTGAATAAATGCCTACAACATAGCATTGCTCTGACTCAATATGAAGTGGCAGTACTTTCCGCATTCTCGGTCGGGAACTGCTTCATAAGCGATGCAGCGTTCATAACTCCGTTGGTAGTTCGCCTTGGACACTTGTCTGAGCTTCATTAATGATTCGCGGTTAGCACATCATAAAGCTCGTGCTAGGATCTACTTGCACTGTGAGAACATCAACTGATTACGTATTACCACGTGTATCTGGTGATTCTTGTGCTTGGTCGTCCTTCATCGTGGAAAACAATCTTGTTTCGAAAGCACCTGCGATCCAGTCTCAACAATCGCCATACATCTAAAGGTACAGCTTTGAGACCCGGACAGGCGCCACACGGCCGGAATGGCGCTTTTTGTCCTCCACCAATAGTCATCCGGCGTCTGAAGAAATACCGGACTCGCCCTTGATGAACCCATCTGGATCGTACATCGACCTAAGCTTGTCACGGCCAGCAAGGTGCCAAGGTCGCTCTACGATCCATATCGTACACTAATCCTGCGAGTCTTTATGACTATTAAGCGCTAGACTTTGAGACTTTCTGAGCACAGGACCTCTGCAGATGGCTGATCGGCGCATACTCGATCATTAGCGCTCCTTCACAGAGGCGTCGTCGGGTTGTACTATCCCTTTAGCATCATCCAATGCTCGTCGTCTGATCGGCTATATGAACTCAGTCATGCCACGAACGATCGGCGATTATCCGGAGGAGTTCTGTTTCCTACTATCGCGTCACAGAATATTCTCGACACCTCGTTTTACCTTGATGCAGCTGAATTTTATGCGGCAAATTTTATAAAGCGCAGGCAGCATCATCAAGACCTTGCTCTTTCACCGAATGAGCCAGTCAATGTCAGGTCATTGGAGACGTCGCCGATCGTGTATAGAAGGACTCCGTTGATATATAAAGTAGGTTACATTTTGACTGTTCACGACGAGCTAGGTAACGAATAAATTGCAGTAAACATTCTCCCTTCTGCCATAACACGACATATGAGGGGATAACTATAGATAAATAAAATATCCATGGAAGGCAGGTGATCGCCATCGAAGCCGGTCACTATAGGGACTTCAAACACTGATAGTACGAGCATAAGTGCTACAACACCTCCAGCGCATTGGAAAACTCACTATAGTCCGCGAAGCTTCATTATGACATCTTCTGCGGATTTCTCCTTTGCGTCTTTCTTGTTTGAAGCAGCCTGGATGTACATGGTCCATTTCTGTCCATTCACTGTCCATTTCGGGATCAGCAGGCGTGTTTCGGACTTTCGAGAAGCTTACCAATAGGATACACCTGCCAAATAGTATGATGATCTGGACCATCACTCATTTCCTCCCATTCCAGGGTGACGCCATTCCGAGACGCGAGCTCAGAAAGCTGGGCCAGGTATGTTTTCTTCCTGGACGAGATGAAACTGTGCGCCATAATAATTCTCTTGAAGTCGGCCATATGAAGCTGTCGAATGAGGATTTCGCTTGAAGGTGAGGATGAAGTCGACCGATTTCCAGCAGGTTTTATGGACGAGTCGTTCTTGTTTACTCCAACATCCCCAATACGCTAATCACACGGCGGTGGTCTGCATGGTCCTCCGAGCGTGCACAATCGACCTGCCGATGATCACCTTGGCATCTCTCCATATGGTCGGGGTGTTTCCGGGTAGGGTAAGGGGAACGTTTGACGAAAGCCAAATGTTAACATTCAACGTCTAGCTGATGCGTCTCACGCATATCATAACGGGGAAATTAGCCGAGCTCGAGTCATTGTATAACTTCTGCCTGGTCGATTTTCGGGTACTTCGCTGAAGGGTGGAGCTCACAGCCGCAATCTTACAAGGGCATTGAAAAAAATTCCGGGTTTTAACACAATCGTGCAATACAGACCTCACGCTAACCCAGCGTCGTATCAGTGAAATGAAGTTTCGGGACCCTATGGATCCCAAAATTTTCTTTTCTTGTCTCCCAATGAGGAAGCAGAAGCGCAGTGGATAGCTCTAGACGTTGCCAACGACACAGCCACTCAATTCATGCTTACATGTACCTCTCGCCGACGGCGAAGCCGAGAGGACCTCAACAGTGTCTTCCATACCCGATTTAGAGTGTATCCCGCGTTGTCTTCGCGCGCTGACACTAGTACTTGATCGGCCACTCGATCGAGGGGGTTCTCGGGGCTTCGAGTCGGGAGGCCGTCGAACGAAGCGACGTCACGGCCCTTCTAAGCAATTTGATTGAGTTTGAGTTTAGCAGAGCACACTCAGTTTCTCTTCTACCAAAGTTGATCCTCGATTTCACGTCTAAAGATCTTAGTGCAGACTGCAGCTGAGTAGCCACAAGCGAAGAGTTGAGCGCAGTATTAACCCTGCTTATCAGAAACCAGTGCTCAACAATTCTCATTGCTTATCAAAATATTCCGACTCCGTGGCGCAAGACTATATTGAGGAACAAGACGAGCTCTTTGAAGTCCACGACAGCCGAAGCGAACTCCTTCAATTTTCAATTCTCAGGATACTAGAACAAGGCTCCGAATCGACGCCTTATCAGAATGACTCCACCCGGGCCATCATCAATACAGTCGTAAGGCACTACAATCACCGATGACAACATCCCGACCAACGTCTTTCAAACTATCTTCATCTTGATCAAACCGCCACTCCGAACCCGAACGCGGCTCCGAGTCCACCGGCGGAGCCGATGGCTCGGGCAGCTCGGCCACTCTTGTAACCCGAGGCGTTTACATGTAATTTAAAGCAATGTAGGCCATCGCGCCATTGCAATTCAGCGAGCGCATTGGGCTATCTGATTTTTTGTCTCGGAGATCGCGGATCATCAAGATGTAGTTCAAGCTGAAGGCAAAGAACACTGTTAGAGTTCTTTAGTAATGTTTTCTCAGAACTGCGAGATGAACGTGGCGCAACGAAGCAATTAACCCACCGAAGATCATCGAGACATCAAACACCCAAACTTTTAGTCAGCTCGGCGCAGTCGAGAAATGACAGCCCAGCTATTCTAGATTTTATACATGCAATGAAAAATTGCAAAAGTAATGCCATGAGCCTGGCTCGAACAGGCGACCTTTAGAATACCAACCCGGATGGGATGCTTCAGTCTACTGCTCTCCCAGCTGAGCTATCACGGCGATGGAAGTATGCACAAATAGTATGACTATAATGCAAAAACTATCGTCTGAGGAGCGAGTCAACCCTCCCATCTCCTCAAGTCCCCTTCGCTTCGTGAGCGAAGCTGCGCCGACTTTCTTTCCGTTATTTCTGATTCAAATCCATGAAAGAATTTGACTTCCTCGTCTCAAGTAATATTCTGTCATTCAATCAGAGAGCTTGACTTTCACGGTCCAGGCGGCCAGTCGAGTTTCCGAGTTTCATCAGGATTTGACATTTGAAACCCCTAATCGTCTTGTCCTGGAATAATCTGTTCTTGTGCACGCTTCGAGCCAATACATCTTCACGGACGTTCAGAGTAGAAGGCACCAGACCTCACCGCCATCATGGCAAGGATGAACCTGGATGGCGGCGGCGTGCGCGTGAATCTTGTCGACAATCATTTGAAATAACCTCTCTCTATTAGGATCCATGATTGACGGTCTAACGCTTTCAAGAACAAGAAGATCAATCAGCAAGACGACTGTCGAGTCGACTGTCGAGTCGACCGTCGAGCAATTTGAAACGACCGTCGTCGCCGTCGGAATTATAACGGGCGCCCAACCACGAGTCAGGCACGCCAGCTAGCACGCCTTCAACTCGACTCAGGCTCGCGCCGCCGGGCATATGCATGTCTCATGTCTTTGTCTTACGGTACATGTCTTGTATTTCATGCATTTCAAAATACATCTTCAAGATTTGAGGGTTGCATTCGACTGTGAAACAGGATCACTCAGGACAAAGACATTGCAAGGAAGGATCAAGACGAGTCAGAGCAAGCTCGAGGGAAGCAACAGAATAAGACTAGAACGATATAACATACACAAGAAGAAATCACAAAATCAGAAGCACAAATCAGATGACGACGACCGCAGACCAAGAGGTTAGAAGAAGGTCGACGAGGAGATTGAAATCAGCAGAGACGTAACATAAGTGGTGGCCAAGAAGAAACTATGTACTGGGAAGAGGAAGGAGAAGATAGGGGGTAAGACAGACAGACATCGGCGAGATCATTCGTTCAGTCCGAGGGAGACGGCGTGGACACACTACGCTTCAGCCTTCGGGTTCTCCTTTGCAGTCTTCCAATTCTGCGTAGCCATCTTGAACCTAACAGCCGTCATCAAAATGAGTCGCCGAACAGAGAAGAGGCGGGGGGGAGGGACGCACCTTTCGAGATGGGGAGTATTGGGTTCAGTCTCCTTGAGACGTGCAAGTTCGGTTTGCATGAATTTATTGTACGCTGAGACCTTCTTCGTGCGGCCACCGGATTTCGCTAATGATGAAGACGTTAAAAACGCGGAAGCGGAAAGGGGAAGAAAAAGGGCGTACTCTTCTTGGCGGGTTTCTCAGCGTCGGTGACGGCTTTCTTAGGAGGCATTATCGATCAGGCCTATCATCCATGAGCCATCCGTCAGTCAATCCATCACCACAAGCTACAGAAACCATCACGCACAAGTTCAGACAAGTTATCGCAAAGTTTCAGCTGTTCGTATCAAAACCGCCCAAACGTCGAGCAAAATTCCCTAAAATAATCAAAAGTCGCAAATCAATACGACAGTCCATCCAAACACACCCAACACGTCTAACAGAACCACACGTACTTCAAGTAAAAGATCAAACTAGGTGATTCCCAAATCTGCGAGTCCGGGGATGCGAACACTACAGGCGGTATGAGGGAGAAGAGAGGGACGCGACGCGGGCATTTTCTGGAGTGAGCTGTGATTGTATGTGTCGCTCGAGGGCTTAGCGGGAGTCCGGGTCGGAGATCGGATGTGGAGGAACTTCCCATGCATTTTGGTCACGTGGATGGAGATTGCCGGTCATGCCGTCGGCATGAGGGTCTGGCTTCTTTCTTTCGTCCCGTTTGGGCGAAATGGAAGCGGGGATGGAAGTTTTTTGGCGTTTTGGGATGGGATGTGCCGGATTTGGGATAGGGTGTAATTTGTGACTAATTTTAATGTTGGCAGGGTTGGGAGGAAGCCCGCTGAGCTCATAAGCAGAGCCATCATGCATCATGTATCAAATTACACGTAGTCGTCCATCACGTCGACTTCCCTCCGAGCGATGCTTCAAAACAATTTTCCGTCAGCTTGAAGTTGAACAAACTATGACTGATCAGAGCTGTTCAGTCGTTCCGCTATCGGCAGAGAGCCCCGGGTTCGAATCGCCAAAGAAATCCCCAGACGTCGTGAGATACGCAGAAGAAATCTCTTCGTCAGTCCGACAGGCGTCCAACAATGAGAAAACCACCCGAGATATGCATGGAGACATGAGGCGTGAGATTCAGAACTGCTGTTCCACAGCTTACACATCGACCACTTGAAGAGAAAGCGGCAAATGCAATGGTCCATATCAGCGAATCGAGTTTCGAATATCAAAGAGACTTCGGTGTCTGCTGCGAGTTTTATTCGATACTCTAAGACGATGGAAGATTCGACGGCGATTGGAGAATGGTTCATGAAAGATTATCCTGGTCAACAACGTGAAGAGCCTGTTAGAGCTCAGTTTGCATATGATGCGACCAGTGGTTTGCCAAAGGTGTCCCGTGTTATCGTCTCCCAAAAGCTGCGCGGGTGTTGAGGGTTCCAAGACACAGGACAGGTTAAGTCCAAACCAGCGCGAGTTTTCTTTAGCGGAAACGCTTTTTGATGGAACTAGTACATGTCAGACAGAAGATTTGCAAAAAATATTCTGGCTGATTTCGCCCCGCTTGCGTTCATGAATGTCGAAAAGCTTCCCATGTTTCGGTAAGGCTGCGTTGAGTTTCACATCATGAGAGAATCGCTATACATCTGTGCTGAGAATGTGACCGATAACCATCGGGCGGACAGACAGACGAGAAATAAGGACATCGTTGCGTAGCTCGTTGAGTCGACGTTGAAAAGTGATTAGGGGCCCGTTAGTCGAGACTGACCGCAGTCAGTTAGGAAGGGCGGAAAATATTCCTATCCCTAGGCTATTCTGACGTGGTCCATCAATCACGTCGTGTCTTTCCAGCGCTGAATTTTGCTTGCGTTTTCTCAAGGCCCCTTGCAAGCCCTGAACGAAGTCAGAAGGTCATCGCAAATTTGGAGTGGGTAACAGGGGATGTTGATAGAGTTGACGGTCCATAATGCGGGCAATCTGAGACTCGAGACACTCAAGGTGCCATAAGTTGGATGCGAGCTGTCTTAAGATCTTGAGGCTTTGGTCAACTGATCAGCTGAGGCCTGAACTGCACTATGGACCACTCACTCGCATTCCTGAGCACTGCCAGAATTCTCTCCATCCACACACAACCAGTTTGATTGTGTACACCGAATGCAGACTTGGAATGCCTGTGCACCGAGAGTCTTCATGGTCGAATAGCTTGCAAGGGTCTGCGTCGCCGACGCTACGGGTCATGCAGGGGTCATGGCTGTCGAGTTCGAGATTCCATTGCGGCTTTCAGGATATAGTCGCCGGTGGAGCACATAGAACAGCTGAGCAGAGTTCAGCCTTCATGCTTGCTTTACAGATGGTCGAATATCCATGGATGACTGCAAAACTCAAGGCAAAACTTCGAGTCGAGCCAGCACAGCCATTACCACATTACATAAGCCGACGCTTGAACTCGAATTGCAACAACTCTAACTGTTCACTCGAACAAAGTCCCGAGCACTAAGTTTAAACCTTAGGCATCCGACCCAAGGCTCGAATTTGAATGGTAGGTCAAGTGATCTATAATTGTCAGCCATAGTCCCTAATCATCTGACAGAAAATCGCATGCGAACGCGCTCCTGCTCCTGGTTTGACTGCATGTCACCAAATTGCACTTGCAGCCGATTCCCAAATCTGTTTTGCTGGAGTTGGAATCGAACGATAGAATGTGAAGCTGTCTTGTTTAGTCGATGCATCTGCTTCCAATCCTTGAGAGACCTACAAGACATCTGTCTAAGCCACGGTCTTTTCTCTCGCGTCATCGAACTAGCTGTCAATTCCCGGTTGTAAAACTTCAAAGACTGTGACGGGGGACATTTCGTCTCCATGTCAAGATCAATGAACGCCTCAGCACCTAAGTCCCATTCTCTGTCGTTCAGAGAAGGGGAGTAAGTGCTTCCAACCCACCTATTTTCGGAATAATCATAGAGCCGACTGACTTAGACACTTGTCGCCGCAGTTACTATCTATAGCTAGGTCAAGCTGTTCCCTGGACCCGTCTCTACGTTTCCTCGGCCAGATTTCCAATCAATTATATTGAGTGTGGGTCCACCAACCCGTCATCGGAGTTCCTGGAATCTGGGTTGACTCATTCAAGTCAGCCGATCATGCGGTCCAATCTATAATGTTCTCGGTTCATGAAAACTGTGTTTGGATGCTCTAGTGAGTGGAAACACACCAAGTTATAGCTTTTGGGACCCCCCCCCCCGCCCAACGATACAGAGCGGAAGGGAGGGGCCGTATTATTCGAGTGGGTCATCAATCTCAACGCATCTATTGTTCAGCCGCTTTTCATGAACTCGTGGTTTATCGTGACGGAGATTAGTCCAAAGGAAGTAAAAAAGCAATGACCCAAGGCTCCGCCGCTCCGCGGAAGATCTCATGTGCCTTGGCTTGCTCTCGCTAAATGGTTCTGCTTCTGCCGGGGCGCGTCGTAATTTGCTTTTTGCTCTGCGTATTGTCCCATTGGAGTGACGTATCGGAGCCTTTCACATTCCACGGCCGGCGGGGAGTAAATAGGCTTCAGTCGGAATCTCGGATTTCCTTTGTACGGTTGTAACCAAGCTCCTGGTGCCTGACGATAAGTCCGAGACTTCTCTGCCTTCTCCGAACCCAGTGTCTCAGATGCTCAAAACACCGTCAGAACCAAAGCTTTCGACATCTGCAGACAAAAATTCATCGTCCTGAGGGGTTGGAAGGTCATTCTTGTCTTTTGCTCTCATTTTGAGTAACGCCGCCCGCGAGGGTGAAGAGAAAAGTGGCCACAGCAATTTTTGGCTCAATAAAGACCGGTCGGCGAGGAAACTTGGTACGCGGTGTGGATCTCGCTTCCAGGTGTGTTTCATCACTCGATCGTTCCAAAACGTGTTGTGGCTTATTTGCAGACAGCGAACAAACGATATTACGGTCGCTCGAAATGTTAAAAAAGCAAAGTAACGATGCTGTGGACCCGGAACCCGAGCCACACTTATAAGCAGTCATCTTCTGTACACAGAGGTAGCATTGCCCTCACAATCGCCCTCACACCTTTCCTTTGTCTGCCACTTCGTGGCTGCTTTATACCTGCATATTCCACCGGGCGACACTTTCCATGTCTAACTTCGCCGATACACTTGCTCCCAATGGTGTCCCCATGTTCGCGGATGCGTACACGAGTTTCAAGGACTCACGTTTTGGACACTACGGCTCGCAGGATGGCGACCTCCAGGAGAGCGTCCATTCCATGTATTCGCAATATTCACAGATAAAAGCGTTCAATCGAGATACTCAGGCGTCTTGGAGTCAACCCGTAAGCTTGTCTTCGTGTGCCTTTGATCATCATTCACATATTAATAGCAGGATGTAATCTCCCCGTACATCGTCAACTCCCCTATCGATGACTCTTCGATGTCGACGCCCGACATGTCGAGGGGTTCCACTCCTGGGTCTTCAGTCTATATTCAAGACGGCTCCCACGACTGCACTCCCTTCGCATCGGGTTACTTCTCCCTCCCATACATCACGTCCGAACCCGCAGACAAGGAACAAAATCCCCTCACATATTCATCGCACTCGGCATGCACCAGTCAGTCGACCACCCCGTCCGACTCTTTCCCCCCGTCAACGATCACGCCCTTCGGAGGCGACTACCACTCTGCCGCAGAATTTGGACTCGCACCATTCCAGGAGAGTGATGCTGAGATTCAGGATCAGCCCCAGCTCTTTCTCGAGTTCGAGGGGGGCATGTACTTTGCTGATGGCACGGATCCCATGTTCTCGGGCTCCGGGATGGTGAATACCAACGGCGGTTTCAGGGAAGGCGACGTTGGCGTTGATCTCTCCGCGCATCTGGATCTTAACGCGTCGACGGAGAACTACGAGGACATTTTCGACGGTCTATTCACCTCGGAGCCTACTCCTCCTATCGTCGCTACAAAAACTGAAGATGTCAAACCAATCACCATTCCTTCCCTTCTCCCCGTCCCGCTCTCCCAGCCACGTATTGAGGTTGCTACGTTCGACCACGAGATGGATTTCGAAGGGGACGTGGCTTCCAGTCCTTCCTCGGACTCCCCGTTCCCCTCACCCATCGTTCGTCCTACTCGTGAAGCAAAGAAGGCGATCAAAGTCGCTAAGGTCACTCAGAAGAGTCGTCGGGGCAGAATCCCTATCAAGAACCGTCGTCTCGAAGCCTCTCCTTCCGCCGAAACTCATCCACCCTCTCATGCCGACTGCGAAGTCGAGAAGGATCATAGCCCCCAGCCCGCTGATCCTAACAACAAGGATCGTAAAATACCTCTTTCGGTCGAGGACAAACTTTTCTGGCGCTATCGACTTCCTCGCGAGACTGCCAATGCCCTCCGCGAGCACGGTATCCCCAAACATTGGCTCTACCGCCGACGTTTTGGACCCTGTCCATGGACTGTCGATGGCCAGCCTTGCGGAAAGAGTAAAGCTAAGAGCTCGGGAGATTACGGACGACACATCGAGGGTCATGCGAATAAGATCTTGAAACGTTCCTTATCTTGTGACTATGGAAACTGCGGTAAAAGCTTCAGTCGCATTGATGCCGTGAAGCGACACATGGATAAGTGTCATGGACGTAACTCGAAATCCAGGAAGTTGAGGAAGTGAAGCTATTGGAGGATTCCATACAATTAGTAAGTTCGAGTGTCTGATTGAGCTCTTTTATATCTGACTGACTTTGTTCAGGACGACGATTACAGACATCGCTCTGGATTCAACTAATGACCTTACGACGCTACGACATAATGATATTTTCTCCTCTCAGTTACCTCATTTCCCTTGTTTACTTGCCTGTTCCCCTCCTCTCCGTCTCTTTTTTAAAAGTATTTTCAAGTTCTTATATTCAACGCGTCATCCCCTTTCTATTCTCAGTAACTTCCTTACATCGACACCCCCGCTTAATTCATTCTTGGTCTGCTCGATTATTTACACGTTATCTTCTATTAGAACAAGTTCACTTCTTAGACTCGATCATCGACAGTTTATCGTTTGGTTGCCTTCTTGAAATTTGTGTTCGGCCCTAGGCAGCTCACATTATAATCGATGGTGTATTTTTTGATAGAGTACTGATGGACGAAGCTACGACTACAAAAAATCATGCAAGTGATCATGCGATCTACTCAGGATTCTTTGCTGTAATCTGATCTTTAATCTGACCTTGTGCGAAGAAAAGGGAGCGGGGTTTCAAAGGCGGAGTTTAGAACGAACTTCCGTTGGTCCTCTTCCTCAATTGTTCCTGCGTCGGTAGCAATGGTAGCTACCAAGTTAGCTACCTGGCCTGCTTTGAACCTGTTCCGTGCATCTTATTGCTGCGATAACCCTCTACGCCGTTGAAAACGTCGCATCTGCTCGTTGTTCAAGTTACTCTCTGACATTCGCTTCGTTACCCAATCTGCGGTTCAGGCATTATGTTTCAACTCACGTCTGAAAACCAAGAGGCCCTCGAAGCTACCGTCGTAAAGGCTTCAGCAGAGCACGAGCGAGTCAGCTATCGCTCGAACGGTATCTACCGCCGCACCTACTGTCTAGGAGATCACGACCCATCCTACCCGGACCTCTTCATCAAGTATAACGACAACGGTACTCAGCGATCTGAGGCCGAGATGCTTCAACGCATTTATGCCCTCGCTTGCAAAGATGGAGATGCTGCTCCCCACGTTCCAGAACCTATCCATTGCTTCAAGGGAGAACGGGCACTGGTGTACCTCGTCATGAGGCATATTGAGCGGCAGGACGTCTCACCAGATGTACTAGTTGCCAAGGCGGCTAGCGTGGTTCAATGGCTACGGTCGAAACGATACACTGCAGAAGAACCTTTTGGTATCCAGCCTCACTCATTGGTGCATCATAGGCTCTTCAAAGATCGCAGAGCCCCTCTCCCGTTTACGAACGTCTTGGCTGCGGAGAAATATTTCAATACAGTACGTCGCGGACTCTCCTCTCCCTTCTCTTGCCTATCTATCGATTGAGTGCCTGACTTCATCGAAGCTTCATCGACCACACAGGCTCTTCATAGAATTAGGCGCCCAGTAGAACCGATCGTTGAGATATCGCTCACCTCCGAGGACGTGGTGTTGACCCAGTCGGACATGGATGAAAGCAACTTTGGTGTCGCTGCAGACGCCGCGGCATTCTCTTCGACGTAGCTACCATTCGGGGCTTACCACTTTCCTTGGCCGACTACACTTTGCTACGGACCACGCCGTTTGCTAAGGCTGTTGCGGAATGCATGTTTGATCCTGTGGAGACGGAGGAGCGATTGGGCACACCCACTATGAAGAGCCTTGTAGAGGTCAGGAAACAATTGAGATGGACGTATGATGATAGTCTTGGTATGTGGGGTGGCTTGCATTTATCTCGATCATTGTCTATTGGGCAGCGTGCTGATGCGTCACTTATCCTGTAGGTCTCGATGCGGACGGTAACGTCAAGTACCCCCCACGTCAGAGATCCGCACCTCAACCCGCGTCCATCGAATCCGCGTAATCCGTGTAAAGCTATCATGAAAACACAGTACCAACTGTCTCGACACTGCCAGCGCTGTTCCGACTTCTCGCTTGGCCCCTGCTGCTCTTCAAGTGTGAAAGTTCTGCTCTATCCGCACGGACTCGCGAATGTCATTCATCAATAATCTACGTTCACGCGCCGCTGCAGCTACAAAGACCCAATCGTTGTCCGATCCCGTCTGACGGAATACGAACGGATTGTATTCGTGACAATGCCTATTTTTGTCAGGTGGAAGGTCTCAGCGTACAACAAATTCATACTCCTAGAACTTGCACGTTTCACCCAGCAACGTCTGCAAGAGACTGAGCTAATACTCCTGGTCTCGTTCGTCGTCCCTCATTCTCTTTTCGTTCTCGGTGACTGTTCGTGGGGCTGATCCGTGACGTCCTTTTTGACCTAACTTAGCCACATCTACCTTGCCTTTCACTCTCACCTCTACCCTCACCTTCATCCTAGATCGATGTCGCATTCCAATTTCAGTCCCTTAGCAGTTGTCTTGTATCTTACATTTCATATCTTGTGCTACGTCGTCTGATCCCGTGATCTATTGTATATATTATATCGTTCTAGTCTTTTTAGGGCTCCCGTCTCTCCCATCCTTTCCATTGTTCATGCCTTCTCTTGTTCTCTTGTCTCTTGCAACTTCTCCCGAGCTCGAACACCTGTAATGTCTCTGAATGTTGAGCTTGAAATTGATCTGACCGTCAATGACCATGAGTGCATCTAATCACCTATACAGTAACAGTGTTTATATTTATCCAAAACATACTGCAAAATATTCGAGAATACCGGTGTTAACTCAAGTCCCTTGGACCGAAGTACAGTATCAATCAGCTCAGCCAATATCCATCACCCAACACCTCAGTTCCGGAAATATATTATTCCGAACTTGGCAAAATCGCGTCGACGCGTCTGAGACCGTTCGGTTCACTCCAAATATCTATCTATGATATACTCCTCATAATATCCTTTCGCGTCATCTCCTCCTCTTTTACAATCACCACCGCCTGCACGAACATCTACACTACACTACTCACTAAAATCTTGACTAAAATGCCACAGTCACCTACCACTGGCACCCTCGCTCGACGCCAATCGGCGCGCGAACGAGAAAGACGTCGCTCAGCTGCGTTTGCAGCTGCCCTTGCGATGATTACTGGATCAGCCTTTGCATTGCTTGTTCCTTATTTGATGGATGATGAGTTCTCTTGGGATGACGTTGACGATGAGGAGCTCGAAAGAGGGTTCGAGGAGTTGGACGAGGAAGAAATAGATGAAGATGAAGACGATGATGAAGAAGACGACGAAGACGACGAAGAGGATGACGACATGGATGAGGAAGACGAAGAAGACGACGAACAACGCGTCCGACGCGTCCACCGCGAAACGGCAGACGTCGAGTCTGCTCTCATCCGTTCGCGCGAGAACGCTCATGGACGCGTTCAAAAACTCCCACTTCTTCCCTCTCTCCCTCCCAAGCCCACTAGCACCCCAGCTGCCACTGCTCTTGCGAACCAGAAACGTGATCAGCAGCAGAAACGCGTCTTTTTGAGGCTCCTCAGCGAACTGAAGGGGTCTGGACTGAGAACTAGTCTCAGTCTTAAAATCTCCGCGGAGGAAAAGCTTGCTATTTTCCTATATATCGTGGTCAAGAACGCGTCGGTAGCCAAGACTGCTGAGAAATTCCAGAGAAGCGAGGAGAACATCCGCAAGTCAGTCAGCAGACTCATCAGACTCATATTCTACTTACGCCAGATTATTAACTGATCTTCATGAATAGAGCATTCGACGAGCTCCTCAAAGCGCTTGTCAAGTCCCCATTCCAAGTCAAATATCTGGCCCCACCAAACTCGTCTTCACCCACTCCCCCTGAGATTCTCAACGATTCCGACTACTATCCATTTTTCAGAAATGCAGTCGGAATCATAGATGGAGTGCACGTCCTGGTCAACCCTCCGGCCGAGGGAAATTACATATATCGAAACCGCAAGCGACAATTCACCCAGCACGCCTTGGCTGGATGTTCATTCGATGGACAATTCAACTACGTAAGGAGCGGACAGCAGGGCGGCATAAGCGAAAACACCATATTTGGGGACGCTGTTTGGGATGGTGGACTGAAGATTCCTGACGGGAAGTATTTTTTGGGCGATTATGGGTTCACGTCGTGCGAGAAGGTCTTGACGCCTTATCGGAAAGTGAGGTATCATGTTCAAGATTGGAAGAAATCGGGTAAACAGTGAGTTGACCAGTTAATAATTGGGATCTCGGAATTCATGCTGATCTTTCGTCTAGGCCTGAAAATGCGCAGGAGCTCTTCAACTACCGTCACGCGAAACTCCGGGAAACAATCGACCGAACAGCGGAAGATGCCAAGCAGAGATTTAAAATCATCCAAGAACCTTCTGAATGGTCGCTTCTAGTGCATGCGAAGATTGTGATTGCGGTCTTCGTCTTGAACAATTTTATCAAGGCTTTCAATCGGGAGCCCAACGAGGTGGCAATAAAGAAAGAAAATGACGTGGAGATGAGGGAAGCTCAGGACACTACTAATATGAAGAAACTGAGGGATAAGATAGCTGAGGAGATGTGGAAGAGCTATGTCCCAGTGGATGCACAATAATTATTGATTAATATTGCCTGACTATTGTCAGGGGTCCTGTTATTTACCAGGTGTCCGGAGTCCGCTTCCGAGAACGGTTGATCGTCATCGCAGAGTTCGCAACCTGGAGAGTCCGAGTCGATCAATCACTTCTCTCCTTATCTTAATTGATATCTATAACCCTCCTCTTCTCGCAAATTCAATTAATATCCTCTTTTGAAGTGGCCCTGCAAAGCCCTTGGTCGCTGCTGCCGACAGCGACGGACCCAAATCCAGCGACTTCACCATCTTGAGCATTGCCAATGGATCCAAGCTCGACGCCTCTGCATCTCCCTCCAACACTACCATTTCCAATTAAAATTGCATCTTTAGCCTTGAGCACGTCGTCTAACGTCGATACTGGCTCTCGTCTGCTCACGTACTCCTTTATATCTGGGAACGATACCCTCTTCGGTACATGGGACTCATCAATAGAAGGCACGTTGGAAGCCTGGAATGTCCAGGTCGGACAGACTATCACAAGCCAAGAGGCCAAAATGAATGCGGCGGTCATGATACTCGAGCCCTGCAAACATCCTATCCAGATCGGAGGCATGTGCGCAGTTTGCGGCAAAGATATGACTTTGTACGTTCTCAACCTTCCATCTATGCGCCTAGTGAATGAACTAATGATACGTACAGGATGGACTACAGCGGCTTTGCGGACTCTCAGCGAGCTGCCATCCCGATCACACATCTTGCCAAAGGGCCAACCGTCTCCCTCGAAGAAGCCCAGCGACTCTCCGACGAATCAACAGCCCATCTTCTCTCCGTCCGCAAACTCTCTCTTATCGTAGATCTCGACCAAACTATCGTTCACGCCACTGTTGATCCAACAGTTGGCGAATGGATTGCAGAAGGGCTTGAGTACGAAAAGGAGGAAATCGTCAACGCCAGCACTGATGGCGCACGAGGGTCTGGGAGGAGTGCTCACAAGAAGAATGTGAATCCGAATTGGGAGGCATTGAAAGATGTCAGGTCTTTCAAGTTACCTGTGGAGAGCGTTGGTCTTCCACCGAGCATGAGAGATGCCGATGGATGCACATATTACATCAAACCACGGTAAGTCATTATTCACTCTGTATAATATGTGCCTTATTCACGAGGTTTTCAAGACCTGGAACACCCGACTTCCTTACGTCTCTCTCGGAGCTCTACGAGCCGCACGTCTATACGATGGGAACTCGATCATATGCTACTAAGGTTCTCGAAATCCTTGACCCGGATCAAAAGATCTTCGGAGGTCGTGTATTAAGTCGCGACGAATCCGGGAGCATATCTCAGAAGAGTCTCAAGAGACTATTCCCTTGCGATACGAGTATGGTGGTCATCATCGATGATAGAGCGGACGTATGGGAATGGAGTCCGAATCTTGTTAAGGTCGTTCCTTGTGAGTCGTGCTTATTCTTGCTTGAGTAGCACGGGAAAGCTGAGATATTTTCCACAGACGACTTCTTTGTTGGGATCGGAGACATCAATTCCGCATTCTTACCGAAACAAGAACCACTGGTCCCAGCCCCTCATCTCTCCCCATCCCCACCATCTTCCTCCACACCTTCATCCCCATCTTCTACTTCGTCCTCATCACTTACCTCCACTAAATCTCTCTCAACGCCACCAACATCCCCTGCCACATCGAACGCATCCAAAGAAGATCTAAGATTAGTAGAACAAGGCGCCGTTTTATCTGCTCAGATGCAATCACGGCCTCTAGCCAAAGAACAAGAGAAATTGAATGACACTGCCCATGCTCACACGCATTCACATCCCCATGGACACGCGAGGAAGTCTTCGGCATCGACGGCATCCACGACGACGAAATCGGGGACTTCATCAAGAGAATCCACACCAACCACACCAATTTCGGGCGTTCCACCCGTTTCACTACCTCTCTCATCGAACGTGTCTGCATCGATCGTCGCTTCTTCGTCCACTTCAAGCTCTACGACTATCACTACTTCTGCTTCGACGTCAGCATCAACGTCTACCGCTTCGTTATCGACCCTCGAGGCAACTTCCAGCTCTAGTACCATCTCGGTGTCTGGGAACAGTGAAAACGCGGATGCTGATGCGGACGACGACGAAGAGGACGAGGATATGGATGAGCTCGATGCTCCGAAGGCCCTCCTAAAGAATGATGATAGGGAGTTGGACCGAGTGGGAAGATTGTTGAAAGAAGTTCATCAGAGATTCTTCGAAGCATATGACGCTGCTCATTCTTCGTCATCCGGCACTGGAAAGAAATTGAAGAAAGGGAAAGGGAAGGAAAGAGCAGAATATGATGTCAAGGTGGGGTTTTTAATTCGGCTCTACGGAGTGCGTGACTAATTTGAGTGCTCACGCAGTTGATTATCCCGAGGATGAGAATGAGGACGTTCGCGGGCTTGCATTTGTTATTCTCCAGTGTCATCCCACTAGATCAAGATCCAGACAAGTGCGTTCCAATTCTGAATCTTCCGTGCTCTGCTCATGCTGATTTGCCAACTGCAGGAGTGAAGTCTGGCGAATAGCGCGCGCGTTTGGAGCCACCTGTCATTCCGACTTATCACATCAAGTAACACATCTCGTCGCGGCAAAGGTGCTGTCTTTCATCCCCCTGCTTGTACAGCTACTGACACGTCACTCGCGTAATATAGCCCGGAACGCTGAAAGTCGACATGGCTCGTCAACGCGGGACGATCGACATCGTCTGGTTTCAATGGTTCACCGATTCAATCGCACTCTGGACACGAGTAGATGAATTACCTTACCTACTCGACGGACCCCGCGATCGAGGATATTCCGGGAAGGCAGTTGATCGGGATACGAAGATGACCGCGAGTGATGAGAAAGTTGTCATTGAACGCACCTTGACTGAGCAGGCAGATTTATTGGATGACATCGATGTGGATCGATTGGAAGGCGAAGTGGAGGGCATTGATATTGACGTGGAGGATGTCGATGTTGGTGCAGGAGGGGCGGAAGGCGATGGAGTGGAAAGTGAACTCAAGTCCATCGCGAAGGATACATGGGCTGGAGCCACGGATGAAGTTGATGCTGCTATGATGGAAAGTGACAGTGAGATGGGGAGTGATGATGGGAATGAGAGTGATATTATATCGTACGTTCTCTTTCTCTTCATTGGACGAGCGACGATTTTGAGCGAGCTCGTAGCAGTGCAAATTCGACACCACGGTGGCGTGGTCGAAAACGACCGCGATCAGTATCCCAATCACCTTCAGAACGGGCATCCGAGCTCAACCACGGAGGCACTATTTCGGCATCTTCATCGACCTCATCATTGTCTACCTCTGATGAAGGGACGGGTTCACCATCCAAATCGTCATCAAAACGAAAAGGCGCGAGAAATGGCCAATCTTCGCTACTCCACGGATCGCCGCTCACAAAGCGAATTCGGATCGTCAGTAGACGTGGCTCATCCATGCTAGGTAAAGAAGTGATCACTGCTCCTTCTACCTCTGGAAATCAGGACGAAGCGGAAGATGATGAAGATGAAGACGCGATAGGCGACCATGAGGGGAAGCGGAGGAAGGGTGATGATGATGATATAGGAGATGAAGACGGCGATGTTGAGATCGCTGCTCGAAGTGACGATGATGAGGGCGATGCTGACAGCGGTGACGATGGAGACGGCGACGACGACTTTCTGGCGAAGGAGTTGGAGGAGGGTTTAGAGGAGGAATGGGGGTAGCTTCTTCGTCTTCTGCCTTCATTTTCTACCGTTTGGCTTTCTGTGTGCTTCACCTTTCTTTTCTTTTCGGTTTCTCATTGCTTGCAATTGTGAATTATCTTACCATATCGTCCTTACTGTTGTCGTATTACCGCATCGTTGTACGTAGCTTTCGACTGCTCCCATACCCTTTTTCGATAATCATTCGATAATCATCCGGTATATTCGCCCGGCGTATTGCGGTTGCTTCTTTCTCTTCCTGCCACCAGCTTTGCCGCGTTGCTTGCTACTTGTGGGTGCTCTCACACGAGTTTCTTAACAATAATGGCAAGAGGTCGTGGTCCTATACCGCTGCTTCTAGCTATGACAGGTCAGCGTCTCTTGTTCCGTAGCTGGTCAAATTGGAATTTAACTTCTCTGAACACTAGTTGGGGCTCTAACATCCATTTATACTTTTGGACCGCTGTTGAAAGCTCAAGCCGAAAGAGATAACACAGAGATCAGGACGGAAGGTTCTCATTCTGCAAATGTCAATGCCAGGTATGCCAACTGTGCCGCCTTCCTTTCTTGGCCTGGCTTAAATTTCCTGGTTGATCTAGAGTTTCGCAGTCTGTAGCTGCAAGCTCAAAGTAGACTGAGGAGGGCCACGAAAATTGGAGATCTATCTCTGATCTCAGGGAAGCGAGGCGTCCCATGGAAAGCGGGTTTAAGGAGTGGGTTGACTGCGGAAGCATCGGTATCTGTGAGTGATGAAGAAGCGTCTACTGCGTCAACGTGCTATTGACCATATGTTCCCAGCTTGGCCCCTCTCTGTCTCGCTTTCTAGTTCGCTTGTGTTCTACTCCTGCGTATCAAGTCCTTCTTTGTGGAACGCCGTTCGACGGCCATCTTCAACTTCCTCGGTTTCACGCGGCGAGACCAGGATCGTCAATCACAAACTCGATATTTCCTAGCAAATGGAGGTGAGGGCTTCAGTGGAACCCACGGTTTCATAACATCGTTTCTCAAGAGTGGAGAGCGCTCGCAATCATCATGCTCTATCTCTGTGGCGCATCAGACAGGAGATCGTTGGCACTTGTTGTTTATCCGAGCGCCCTGAGCCAAGGACTCCAATACGTATTCGTGAAGGAATAAACATCGTCACGCGAGTCGGCTCGGCGTTGAACTAGAACTTTTGAAGGCTCATGTCAATCTTCTGGCGCTGGAGATCTCGACCCAAGCTTATTTGTGCCGGTGGCTCTACGACTTGGACGCCGCACAGCCTTCCCTATACTCTTCTAGGCGATCGAGTCTAGTCGGGTCGTTCGGAAGACTTTGCAAGTGAATGCAGTCAATTCTAAATTTGAGTCCAGGCTAAACCTTCTTTATCCCTGGAACGTTTGCTGTCGGATCCGAGTCTCTTTGACAATATAGAGTTGATGTCGTGATACTGTAGTAATTGAATCTTAAGGCCCTGGAGGTGTGACCGTGACAAATTTGAACGCTAAGGCCCAAGGGCCCAAGCTTGAAATTTGACGTGACAAGACCCAAAATTAGGGCCCAAATCTCTTCTCTGGGCAAAAAATCAATATTTATATTATTTTTTGTCCAAAATTTAGGCCCCAAAAGTCTCGTGACGCGTGACTGGGCCTAAATTTGGGCCCAAAATTTTGTTGTGTGACGCGTGACCGGGCCTTAAGATAGAATTAGTACAGTATCAAGCCGTCGCGTACATGCGCCAACGGAGGCTGCTAGCTCAGCACAGACCCTCGCTTTGCCACTTTTCTCAATCATGCTTTTGACTCCGATTATGTCACGCCCTGATGAGTTCACTGTGAGATTTAGGCTATGATCGCTTTTTATCCCGCGACTTCTACGACTTGAATTTGTTTGGAAGTGCTGATCCAGAAGCTCGGAGAACTTACTAGTGGCGCATATCACCTTCTCGAGGGAGAAGGTGATCTAGTGTTCAGGGCAGAAATAGCATCAATATTCATCAATGCCGAGACAGCTACAGATCAAGATATACATACCCAAAGCTGAAATTATTTGAAAAGTCGAATAGCATCTGCCATTCAAACTCCGCACTTGCTGGCTCAAACCACGGCCTTGACGACTGCTATAGAGTAAAGTCGGTCATTTTCGGCATACCAATGTTCAATTTGAATCGCGATGGTTCTGATGGACCTATTTTTTGCACCCCTGCTGCTTCTAGTCACCCGGTTATGGCCATCGCAATCCTGAAGCCTGATGAACAAGGGTCGTAGCGGCCAGGCACGCAAGACTTTCCTGGGAGTACATATCGCGATTGTATAATGCGCCGGACAGTCAGGAATAAGATTTCCATGTCCCAGAATCCATTGACCGTATTGCGATACATTGCCAATTTTTCGCCTTTACCTTACCCACAAGGGTTGGCGAGTTTGGCCGTCTTGATTCATGAGGTACGTAGTTGCTTGACAGTCAATGCTTTCACACTCCTGACAGCGCGCTCATTCTTACAGGACTCACTGGTGAGAGCGCCATCAATGAATTGAATTCGCCGCCCATGGTGTCATTGTTTCTAGATTAGCACGTCAGCGAATGAAGGCATCCAGTCGCTCGTGGACAGGGTGGTCGAAGCCACCTGGGTCATTACCAATGCAATGCAAGATGCCGGCGACACGATGACAGAAGAACTAGTGAGACATGTTGGACAGTTTCTTCGGTAGGTGGATTTCATTCGCCACACCACTCCTCGATAACTGATGCCCGGATTAAGCACCCTAGAAGAGATTGCGGGCTTTGTGAGAAAGCGCTCTACAAATCGCCGAAGGATCTCATCCTTGTTCAGTTCGTCTAGCGATCAGGCGACTCTAAGGAAACTGGAGGCCGACCTCGAAAGATCAATTGAATTTTTTTCAGTCAGTCCCTATGCCACGTGATTATTTTACTTCATTTAAATCTGATTCACCTGCTAGATCGGGACAAAGCTTGCTAATTTACGTTTATCCTTTAGTTTAGCAGAAAATGCTATTCAACACGAAGACGAGCTCGCTGTTGCGGTAGCGAACGCATATGAAGAGCAGGATCGGTTGATGACTGAGGTCAGGTCCGAGGATAGTCAACTGTAAGTCAAAAACATATATGTATCATCACTGTGGATCCTTATTTTACGTACAGGCATCCCAAAATTCTCCCTCCTTCCCCACAATCCTTCTTTGGGCGTTCGGATACCTTACAATTGGTCGTCCAACAACTTTGCGATACGAAGTCTGTCCAAGTTGCCATTCTCGGCTCGGGCGGCATTGGGAAGACTAGTCTCGCGTTAGCAGCGCTCCATCATCCTGATTGCGTTCGCGTTTACGGACTTCATCGTCACTTCATCTGCTGCGAGACCGCCACGAGCACGGAGACCTTCATAAGCGCCTTAGCTACAGCTTTCGACATCGAGGCTCCGGAGAACATCGGAGCTATCACTAAGAAGCTATCTCAATTGAAATGTCGAGTTCTCGTTGTACTTGACAACTTTGAGACTACATGGGAGCCTGCGGCCAGCCGTTCAGATGTCGAGAGCATCTTGACTAGCCTAGCTTCCATTCCAACAGTGTCTATACTGTTGACGATACGCGGTGCAGAGAGGCCTGGTGGTATCGCTTGGTGTCGTCCATTCATTCCGCCCCTCAGCAGCTTGGACGATGAAGCTGCAAAGCAGACATTCCTGGCTATTTCCGATATCTCCGAACGGGACGAAGATCTTGCTCGCCTCTTAGAGCTCCTGGACAATGTGCCCCTGGCTGTCGTATTAATGGCAAACCTCGCTCAATATCATACCTGTGGAGAGCTACTTAGGCAATGGCATGCTGAACGTACCTCCATGCTCACGCGCGGATACGACGGGCGTCTATCCAGCATCGACGTGTCTCTGCGGGTATCTCTTTCCTCGGAGAGATTGAAAAGGCAGCCTAAGGCGCATGCTGTTCTTCAGCTCCTGTCTCTCCTTCCGGATGGCGTTTCTCCTGAAAATTTACCTCTCATGATGGCCGATAGCGACACCCTTGCGCCGGCGATATCGGCACTCCGGCAAGTCGCACTCATCTCAACAGATAGTCAATCAACTCGTCTCCGTGCCCTCTCTCCAGTCCGCGAATACATGCTCATCCGACACCCCGTCCGTTCAGAGAATCTGGAGCCTATTCAGCGATATCACTTCGACTTGGCGAAGGAGAGTGCTGCGGATACATTCACCGATAAAGACCAGATTGCTAGAGTGCAGTCTCAAGTTGTCAATGTCGTGACTGTCCTGTTGGCTTCTTTGCGGGCGGAGAACCCTTCAGCCGAAGCTATCGAAGCCACTCTGCATCTGCTCAGTTTCAACAGCTTCGCCTCAAAGTCAGCGACCTCTCGAGAGCTTCTTCCTCTCGCATTATCTGCAGCCAGAAAGATGGGGTCCAAAAAGCTGGAAGGCGACTGTATCGTTGCGTCCTACAAACAGGATTATGAAGATCTGGATGCCAATGTCGAGCGGCTTACCCGAGCTATTACTCTTTTCCAGGACCTCGAACCTTCTCGTGAGGTTGATGTCAGCAACGCGATCGCGTGTTATTATCTTGCAGATTGTTCTCGGCGTGCATACGATATCGAGAAAGCCATAGCCATGTTTGGGTCTTGTATAGAGGTGTTTGGGAAATATTCTCTATTTCGTCGACAGGCGGACACGATGCGCATGCTCGCTCGGACTTATGAAGACACAGAACGGATTGATTACGCCACCACGACTGCGAAGCAAGCCTTAGATGTCAGCGAAAGCCACCGTTTCACTTTGACGACAGCCTACTGTCAGGACCAGTTGGGTCGTATATACTTCAAACGTGGACTCTTTATTTTGGCGCTACCTTTGTTCAAGACAACCGCGGAATTGAAATTGTCCATTCTGGGGGAATCCAGTCCGTATGTCATGATACTCCTCCACCTTGGGGTTACCTTGCATATGTTAGGCCGCTCTCAAGAGGCTCATGAAGTACTTGAGAAAGCCTACCATGTATCTTGCCGATTACAGATCATTGGTTATGTGCTTGATACTAGCCGGGTACTTGGTCATGTCGCACTTGATCAGGGTCTCGTCTCCGAAGCTCTCACACGCCTTCATGTCTGCTTCAGACGCTTCCATGAGCTGAACTGGGTTGGCGGCCAAGCGGACTGTCTCATTCCAATCGGCGAAGCCGATTTCAGACAGGGACATTACGCAACCGCGCTGTCGCATTACCATGAATCGCGGAGACTATTCAGAAGTATCAAACGAGCGGGGACCTCCTTTGAGGCCGACGTGCTCTTGAAATTGGGGGAAGTCGAAGTGAAGACTCTGGATCTCTCGATGGCAATTGTGCATCTCGTCAGCGCGGCGTTGATATATCGTCAAGAGTCTATGCGTCTATGCATCGGCGAATGTATCAAGGGCGTCGGCGATGTTTTCCTGGAACGCGGAGAACTGAAGGACGCTAGGAGTTGCTACGCCGCTTCTTTGGGCATGGTGAAGTACGCTGGTGTCCGACGCCAGATCGCAGATTGTTTGCTGAAGCTCGGAGATCTTGCAATTGCAGAGTCTGATGTACAGACCGCTCGATCGCATTACGAGAGTTCTCTTGAATGGTACAAGAAGGCTAGACATTATTGGGGAGAGCGCGATTGTGAAGAACGGCTAGGAAAAGTAAACGAAGAAGGTGGTTAGTATAGTTATAGCGACCAGAAGGAAATTTATATCATATGTATAGGACAATTCAAACGCAGTGAAAGCGGCTTCTAAACGTGAGCTTCAATGATATGCGCCCAAAAGCTAAGTCAAGAAATCAAGGGGTCAGTTGGTATTGTGGTATAGGTAATATTGGCCGATTTATTCACACAGAGCCTGGAAGGGTGAGTTTCGGGGAGTAAGAGCTCTGCGAAGTCATCGACTGTATAGGAAGAATAACTTTTGCCCCAACGATCCAACGATAAGCATCAAACTGGATTTTAGTACAATTTAACCATGTTCGGCACTAATCTCCGACACTTTAACCTCCGCTCCGGATAGTGCCCATAACGCCGCATGTTTCTAGCTCAAGTCCGAGTAGCCCACATCTGCACAACGTCGACCTCGCCATTCGCGACCATGAATCTCGATTCTCTCAGCCTTCGGTATTATGGCCTGAGAGACAAAGAGATCGACCAACTCGGTATGAACGTCGACCTGTTGTTTATTTCAGACAGAATCAGACTGCAGGTGGAGGGCACTTGTGGCATTGCTTCAACTTACTTGAAGGCCGAAAAAGCTGCGCAGAAGACGACCATCTGTCAAGATTTCAGTCAGAGGTCATGATCAAGAACTCGTTGTGTACGTCCGAGGCAGCTCCGTCGTTAGTGAGTTTCAAACCGATTTTTTCTCGAGATTCAAAATCTTGATGCTTGTGCGAGAACGACTCACGAAAATATCAGACAAGATTCGGAAAATCTGCGTGAATGTTCCTCGTATTTCTCTTCGCTGGTTGAAACAAGGAACGAACGGAGAGGCTGCAGGTGCAAGTTCAGCTTCTCGACACGGTTCCAGAAAAGGGATGACTTCACAAGTGCCATTATCTTATTGAACTTCCTTGCTCAAAAGTAATAGACCGTCAAATTCACTTGCGCAAGCTAGTGCTGCCGGTGACCGTGGAGCACCGTGCTCAGTGTTCGGCGGGCACTGCTCTTGCGCCAGTATCTGGCCTTCATGCTGAACTCGATATATATCTGATGTATTTCCAGGGCACCTCACGCACAAGTGATATTACCGACCCAATTTCATCGTTCTCCTTGGCGACGAGATGTGATTAATTGTACGTCAAGCGAGGTTTTGTGAATTGCATTTTGCCAATCCGACAAGCTTTCCCTGTTCGTAGCGGTCCCCCAGTTATAAGGTATCGTCCTTCATCGTTCAATTTCATTACGCCTTGACTTTGCAGATGCGACTTCGGAACCGACGAAAGGATGAAGGCGGGATTGACGTCGCTTTCGGCATCAGCCGTGGTTTTGCGCCATGGGAGCTCATACGCTTGAACGAACCTTGCGGCCGCTGATGACATCTAAGGATTTGTTCGCCGATGCTGAGATTCTGAACTCGAGGCAACACTTGAAGTACTGGTGATTTCCTTCCTGAAGCGTTCGACTATCTCGACGTTTTCCGCGCTTCGACATATCCAAGATTCCACGCTATACCTCGACGGCTGATCTCCCAAAGCAGATGCACCCTATCAAATGCCTAGATCCAGAGATAGGAGAGATCTGAAGAAGGTGCAGTTAAGGTCTTTTTTGCTATGTGTCTCATGATCCGCAGTTTTTTTTTTCTTCCAGGTCGCGGCCACAGAGTACATGCGGTCGCTCGTCGGAAATGAGGACCATCAATTGACAGCGCTATTTATGCCGAGGAATTGGCCGCGATGAACTCACCATCATCAAAGGACATAGGCAATTGTGGAAGTTTCTCCAAGGGCTTTTTTTTCCCTTCTCGAGCACGCGCTTGCTTCGGAAATTCTCGACGGTCCTGAGCCTTTTTTCTGTCCAGATACAGGCGAGCTTCGCGAATTTACTAAATAACACTTTCTCATGGATTTTATCTCGCGAACCGTGCTCCATCCTTTTCCCGCAGCCCCCTGGCGCTGTGGTAAGCTTCATTTTACTCCCAGTGACTATTCGGAAACTGCAGTATCATGAAAATGATGAATCATGATGCGCCGCCGTATCCAGTACTCGGATAATCACCTTGGGTTGCCTTTGTTCAAAACGTTTCTTTGAAATTCAGGCGTAATCCCCACACCCAACGGCCGTTCATTTCCTGTCCACCGGCACACCTGCACCGTCAACGGTTCGAGTGAGTGCCAAGCGCAATCGGATTCGTTATCAGGAAGTCAAACGCCTTGCAAGCCGAGTCCTCGAGGTGACATGGATGTGACAGGGGTCATCACGAAACACGATCTTCGGCCATCGCCATGCGGCAAAAAATGTGGGTGATATGTTCTCCCTGTCAAAATATCTACGGAAAACTGGTATAATGTATAGAAACCGATATATGACACGCGATAAAGGCCAATGCCAATAAATGTTGCACAAACATCTGTCAGAATGAGCGTGCGTAAAGGAAAGACAGTTGAAAGACAAAAAAAGACAGAAGAAATCCACAGACAGCATAGAAATTGTAGGAAGGTAAACTAAGGGAATGGAATGGAAGGAGCCTTCGAAGAGTCTCGAATATGCTGACGGCCGTGGTGAGCGTTCAAGCCCAAACCTAAGTGACAGTTTAATTAGAATCATAAGCCGGGAGAGTTGCGACGGAAATGTACCTTCAGGGTCGAATCCCAAGAGCCAGTGCAGAGAGCCATACCGTCAGCGCTGACTCCTAGACAACTGACACGATTCTCATGGCCAGTGAGAACACCGACCCGCTCTCCTTTGAGAGTATCCCACACATTGCAGGTCCAGTCGTCATAACCGCCGAACAAGATACGACCTGAGATGGAGAAAGCAACAGAGGTGATGCCACAAAGGATGTTGTCGTGTGTGAACGTGTTCAATTCACGGTCAGCCCGGATATCGAAAAGACGACAGGATGCATCGTCAGAGCCCGTTGCAAAGGCATCACCGTTGGGGAAGAAGCTGGATTCTAAGTGAAAACGACGTAAAACACAGAGATGAAATACGCGTACGTTACGGCGTTGATGTCAGACTCATGGCCCGCAAAGGTTTGCGTCGCTTTTCCAGTACGAATATCCCAGAGTTTCGCAGTCGCGTCACAAGCGCCCGATACGAAGACGTGTTGACTAGGGCCCAAAGACAAACTAAGAGCAGGAAGCGATATTAGTCAATGAAGGGTTTTCGGTCGGAAAAGCTCCGTACCTCATCACATCACCTGTGTGATCGTTGAATTCCATGACACGGCCTCCGGCTTCAATATCCCACAACATACACGTCATGTCACCAGACGACGTGACAATTTGGCGATCGTTTATGAAGCGACAACAGCTGAGATACCCAGAATGAGCGCTTAGCTCTCGAGCCCCTTTTACATTGGTTCCCTCCTTATTACGCAAGTTGTAGATCGAGCAGATGTTGTCGAGACCACCACAGGCAACGAAGTTACCGGAAGGCGAGTAAGCGCAGGTCATGACCCAGCTGGAACGAAGAGGAATGGCATGGACTTTGTTGGTTGTATACGCATCCCAGACGATCAGTTTTCCGTCCTGAGATGCGGAGACAAGATGCCTCTTATCCGTCGCCCAATGCATAGCGTATATCTTCGCAAGATGGCCTTTCAGTAACCGACGGGGGCGCATAACAATGCGGGGAAGGGGTTCGAGCTCGGCTGCCATAGCGCGCACTGCAATCATTGGAAAGTAATCAGTCTCTGGCGTCCGAAAGCACAATGACGAGCTTACAGCTGGTATCAGCTGACGACTCTTTTTTAGCCCGAATTTTTTCTTTCAGGCTTTCCGCTTCTCTGCGAGCGGCGGCAATCCGTTCTTGGATGTCACCCTGACTTTGCGACATGGTTTTTTCTGGTGAAAAGGGGGGCGAGTGAAGAGATCTTTCCTAGCGACAGACGAAGTATAAAGGCTTGTTGGTGGGGAGAGCGTCGAAGCTTTCGAATTCAACTATGTTCTTCGTCGCCGCCGACGATGAGCAAGGAGTGAGAAGGTCGATAGTGCTCGACGGCGGTGAGTAAGGCGGTGTGGGAGTTGATGGAATCAGCTAATACGGCGACGCGGATGCAGTTTCAAACTCCGAAATAAGGCACGAGCGCAAAGCTCACCCAGTCAAAAATTTATTGCACGACCATTCTGGGTATAGCTTAGACCACATTAGTATCATCAAAAAAGGCTCAAAATTCCTAGCACTCTGACGTTCCGAATTATCCAGGCGACATCTTCCTCAGCGTACAGTTTCCTATTTTGTAAGTTCCTGCTCAAGAAAAGGGAGAATTCCTGTTACAGCATGACTAAATTCTGGACTATACAGACGCTCATTTGAAAGGCACCCAAACCAGGAAAGACGATTCTTGATACGTCGCTCTCGGGGAGGAGTCAATATTTTGTCAGAAAGCTCTGTTTTCCTCATTCACGCAATGCGGATTGGAACCCATGTGCACCTGCAAATTTTGCGCGGAGATCTTATTTGAACTTTCGGCATGAAAACTGCCCACCTGTTACATTTTTGTCGCATTCAGCCGGAAACTTCCATCCCAGCTAGCGCGAAACCGAGGTGATCACAGCGATTCACCTCTCGTTCTCTTCATGGCATCTCTTCGACGCTCCTGGCAATGAAATAAGTCTCAGAGGTTTAATCTGGCAACCAAGAGATATCAAGCAGCTGATTGTTGACTGGACATCCCTCAATCGCAACGCAAGAGACTCTATCTGTTTTCCTCCAGTGAGCATAGCGCTGGACCGTAGACGATTGTCTTACCAATTGAGCTGTTGGCGTGCAGACCATTATTGACGTTGATTTCAAGCCGAAATGAAGCATTCAACACTCTACACCGAAAGCAAAGAACATTGCGGAGCAAATTCTCATCAAGCCGATGTCAGGGTACGTCTGCCGAGGCCCAAGACCGATTATCCACTGGCAGCCCTATTTTCAATATCAGCGAGCGTATGAGGGCCTTTGTTGACATTAATCGCACCATCCTACTCCTTGGGCTCCTGCATCCGTTTGTTTTCAGGTCATATCTCGATCGGTGTCCAAATTCTTCGTTATATTCGGCTCCGTGATAACTTTCTAGCTGGTTTTCCTGGGCTTTGGCCTCGGGATTAGTTCATCAATATAAGGAGGAATAGGTCCCGCGGGGTGTAGAGACAAGTTCCATCCGTGAGCTTCTTATTTCATTCCGCGCGTTTGCGTGGCAGTATATTGTTCTGATATCATGCCTCAAGAGGCTCAGATCAGATTAGAAAAGAAAGGTCCCAAAAGCGAACGAAGCCAGATGATCTAAATATCCCGGACCGATCTTTGCGTCAACACTTGCTAGAGAAGACAAGAAACAACAAGTTGTTCTCCTAGTATTTCGTTCATGAGTGACAGTAAGATGGAGAGTCGGTTGTTTCATCTTACGATCAGACACGCGAGTCTCAGAAATTCCAACGCGGAGTTCTCCAGATCGGCTTCCCGGGAAGGATGCACCGAGGCCTCATTGGCACACTGAAATTTTACAGAATGAGCTCAGGGCATCGGGAAATTAACAAGGATTACAGAAAATGCGGCTTGGGCCACAACTTCAGATACCGGCAGACTGCAGTCAACAGATAAGAAGATTCTCCTTCGGATTTCGGCCATTAACGGTTGATTAACCTACCATGTGCAGTCTGAATGAAGTCATTGTATGATCGAACAGGCGAGTGTCTGATCTTATCCCAATTGTTCGTGTCGGATCCAAATAATACTAGTAAACTCAGACATGGACAACGTGCGCACACTGACAGAGTTGGGTTTTACCAGGAGTACAGGACAGCAGACCGTAAGACCATATCCGAGACGGATATCATGTAGGACCAAATCTTATACGAGAGCTTCAAGGATCAGTAGCTCCTGGCCTATCGTATCGGCATCCCTGACCCACGCGCCGGTGTTTTTGTGGAATATACTTACCCGGAGGTTGCACCACTCGCTATTTCGGGTCAATTTGGTCCTGCCAGTCATCGCGAAGCCGTACATCCCAGCGTCTGTGAGGATCTCAGATCGTCCACGCCACCTCCAGAGCTGCGCGCCAAGATTGGACCCGAGTCGTTTTGTTCTGTTCGCAGCATTGTTCGGCGCTTTTCACTGAAAACAGGCACCTTTATGTTTGCTCCATGGGTTGAACCCCAATATGTTTGGCACTTTCATTCGTGACTATGTTCCATCCGTCTACGGGGCGTTGAGCAACTCCTATAGATCGAACCTCTTTACAACATGACAGATCCCAATAATAGCGTTGGGGTAATGACAACATGAATCGACGGTTGGCTCTCCTCAAGCAGAAACGGCTCAGTGCTTTGTGGTGTAGGTCATAGTCTGTTTTGTGAGAAATTCTGAACAGTTTGTTCAAGTTTACTCCGATTCTCAACAAAGAACTCTATTTGCTGGCTTCGGGGCCGTTTCATTCAGACCATTAACAGGTGTTTCGTGTCCCATCTCATGGCAAACTTCCCATCTGGGCCAATTCGTCCTCGGAATTATCCTTGACCGGCAGGACAATACACATGGAATTATTCCAAGGAGGCACTCATACGTGGTTTTCTATCTGGCTCTAGAACTTCTGATTATCATCGTCTGGCAAACGGATCTATGCGAGCCCTTCTATGGATTTCGCTCTTAGCCTCGTTGCGAGCTAGACTCTTCCAGCTGACATATTTGAATTCTGGGCAGGAGTTCCTGAAATTCGTAGTAGGTCGTCTCTTCAAGTCTTACCTTTTTTCATCATCCTGTGAAGAATTCATGTCCGGCGACTCCTATCTCGAACTGGGATCCTATCATGACTCGTGACTCTGGCCGAATACCGAATATACAGGGATATCGCTCCTATGATTCACCATCTAATCCGCCATACGTCCTTCGGGTGAAGATGTCCCAGCGTTCTGGACGAGTCTATGATATGTGCCGACATTGCATGATATAGTACGAGACGAATCATTGCATTTGGCGTAATATACCTGACCTGAAACGTCCTAAATAGACCTAGTGAGTTATTTAACGGAACTCATGCCGGCTTTCTAAGATAAAAGGACTGGCTGCACCATCTCCTCGACACTCGCTCAGTCTTTTCCATCTTTCCTCCCCAGCTCTCTCCCATCGTCTTGTCCACAACTGCCCCCCGCGCATCTTCATTACCACCTATACCTTCCTCCATTCGCGACATGTCAGCCCCAGCATCAGGTAACGCACGATCGACGCATTCTCACGCAACGATCGAAGTTGACGCCGCCCAACCTTCGCAAACGCTGACGTCTCCTCGAATTCTCTGATTCTGCAGATAGCGAACCGTGGGGCATGATTCTCCACAACAGGCTTCAGCAGTTGAAGACCTCGAAGACTTTGAGCTGGAAGGACTCTCAGTCCGGGGTTCAACATGCCCCGGTGTGGAATTCTACTTGCTTTGGTAGGCGCTAGCTCTTATTATGTATTAAGGGTTCGTCAGGTTGAAACCCTTTTCGTGATAGTCAATGATGTCGAACGCGGCACTGGAAGTGGGGGTACGAAACAGGCAGCTCGCGATGCAGCGGCCAAGGAGGCCTACATTGCCGAGTTTGGCAGTCTTCCGACTGCTTGAGCGATATTTCATCTTATTCCTCTATGTTTCTTCAAGGATACCGGTTAATACTTCTCGATAGCGACGAGCGTACACTTTCTTGGAATGCTAGCCCCACGCTCAGTAATGTTCTTCATAATGCAGCTTTCTCTTTTCTTTTGTATACGAAGCATAACGATTTGATCTCGTTCGACTCTTGATTCTAATCCAAGTATTATTTGTCCATCTTATTGACGATACTCCAACAAGTAAACATCTCGCACACGTCGGAGATGCGAACTGGAAAATAGAAACATAAACGACCATTTGAAGCATTTTACAATGAAAGGACTGTCACCTGCTGCTGTACGATCATCGATATTAAATGCGCGCTGTAGCATGTCGCCTTGGGATGTCGCCAGTGACCACGGCGTCGGAAGAACAATGACTCGCGATCAGCTGGCGTGACTCGGAGACTTGCGATTTGAGCTCGATTGAAGGATCAGAGAATTACCAAATAAATTCGGCCCACCTGACCTAAACAGTCTGAGTATTCGATGAGAGGTTCAATTCCAAGATAGCGTGGTTGTCGCCACCAAAAACGGTTGCACAGTTGCTGAAAGTGAACGTGGGAATGTGTGCGGTCAAACATTACGTCCCCAGATAACGGAGAGCGGGGCGGGGATCCCAGACAGCGACGCGTGATCCACTACGTTCATAATTGCCATCGACGCCGCGTGTCGTCAAGCACGGAAGGTCGGACACGTTGCTGACGCTGCCATTCTCGAGCAGCAGAGATGGCTCTGGGCGAAGAAGTTTACAATATTGTGAATATTTTCGCCAGGAACCTCGAGGTACTTCAACAGTAAGCTTAAGACTCTCGCTAACGAAATATGAGGACTGAACAAAGAATGATAAACAGGAAGGCTCACCGAAGGGGCTTTCGGAGGCTTTTTGGACAGCCTTCGACTTAGAACACCATCAATTCCGACCTGGCGCTGAAACCTGTGATCGACAAGACGTCGCATTCGAGTTTGGGGATGCATAGGATGTTGATACGAATGCAACGAAGATTAAACTGCAGGGAAGGGAGGTGTTCGTTGAGTATCCTGCGACGAGTCGATGACGCAGCGGAGCATGCCCCTGGAGCCCTCCGAAACTGGCTGGCGGTTGGCTCAACTCGAAATCAAGGCGATATCAGCAAAGCTGTAGGCCTAATCGTCCAGGTATGCCTCTTTCTCAGCGTTTGGTATCAACATGGTGGATAGCTGACTTACGATTGATTTGCATCAGTCCACGGAATCCGATTGTGCCATGGCTAGAGTCGCGCTTCTCAATCCTTCTGAACAACGAAGCTATCCGTGAATGGCCCCAGTCTCCTCCATCGATACCGGTGATAGTGGTTCGAGTTTGGCTTGAAGACTGCGAGAAAGAGAGCCAGTCAAGCGATGAAGGAGCTCGTCGGGGTCCCGTCCGACAACCCGAGTGCTCCCTCCCCTCAGGGATATCATTGGCCCGCTTCGGAGGAATCGCTACATCCCTATCCAACTATGGGTTTGACCCATGGCACAGGAAAGAATGGTTTGCCTGAGAACGAGAATTTGGCTAGGCGGATCATCCCACACTTTTCCGCCGACAGCGACCTTCTGCGAAAGCAAGCGACAGTTTATGGAACAAGACCTCAGTGTAAGTCCCATTGGGAATCGAGAAAGCTCACCTCTCTTGCCAACTCTAGGATATGTCGTCCTTTCCGGCTCGAGGTATCAAATATTTTCTACATCGCCACGCGGCCCGTGCCCTAATGGACCGTTCGATCCGGGGTCTTTCAAGGGGTAACATTCTGTAACGTACAACGCGTGTAGCGATGACTGCCAGAGTGTATCACGTCCGCTTGATGACTGGCCATGCGGTATGTCGGAGGAGGCGGGCGAGAAGAAGATGAAACGCGGAAGGTTGCTTTATGGATTGTGTATCGCTTGTTGATGCCAGTCCTGCGTGAGAAGTGATGTGGGCAATATCACTCTTCACGAAGGTTTGGCACCATCCATGTATTAGTCTGCGAAGAGAAATGCTCAAGAGTAAACTTTTTTTTTTCAGGGTAACCAAATCACAAAACTAGTAAAACGAAGCCGTACTTGAGAAAAGGCCTCCTCGCAGTCACACGCACCGCCAATCCAGGTCGCATCTTCCTGAAATAGTCGGTTCCCGACGTAATTCAAAGAATCATGCAGGCTTAGATCACCTGCTTTCATTTGGTAACTCACGGGAGACGATCGCGCTCGCTCCTGGACCACGTTCGCAGCTCAGCGACACGGACCGCTTTGCCTTTTCTAAGCCGATGGGCGACAACGCTTTAACTGCGAACCCACCCATATGAATAACAGGCTTTCTGCACGCCCAAACTTGTCAATCTACCCACGAGACCTTTGTTATCTCTTCATATCCAACACCTTTGTGCGGATCAAGCGACATCGACGCACACAAGCTTGTTCTCTGACGCTTGGCTCTTATAACCGTCTCCTTTTCTATTCGGCTACCAACCATTGGAGCTCATCAGCCCTGAGAGAACGTCGGGCAAAGATTTCTGGAGGCTTCACACTCTAACTAAGCTTGATTGGAGGGCGATGGCTGAGCTCGTCACGAAATCGATGGAGTCACAGTGACTAGGCAATTATTTTGTCCCTAATACATAATGTACGACTAAACTGATGTCGAAATGCGCCTGCTCTGTAGTACAGCGTACATGCCTCTCGGGCCTTTTGCCGACGCCTCGGCGGCTAAGGTTTATTGATTTGACATTTTTCTAAGCGCGTCTCGCTCCAGTTGTTTTGTTGCAGATATCACCGACTAAATCCGTTTCCGAGTCTCCTAGAGCCGACGGCATTGGCGGCATGGAGCAATTCGGAAGGTCGAGCCGGCCTTACCCGTACCTGCACCTCTGTCCCTGCTATGACGCGTCTTGCGTTCTGGACCACGACTCAGAGCACCAGATTAGGCTGCAATTTATTCGGGAGTTCTTTTGGGGATCACCCTACTGGAGCAACAAATATCTACGCTTGGATATTAGGTCTGGCTCCTATCAGAGTTCATCTTTGTTTTATGGCTGATGCGTCCCATTAGAGCTGATAAAGGCTCTTCTAGATTATGTTTTGACCCCAGACGTAAGGGCCACCGAAAACAATCGACGTCTCAATGGTTTCTCCTCGTGCTTCTTGCCAATCAGGTGAAGACGATAAAGATCTTCAGCACCACTGTTTCGATAAATCCTACAGGCTCGGGCGAGACTCGATGACCAATGCCCAACGATTCAAACAGACTTCGACCAAGGAAGGCCCAATGCTCCCGAATGTGTCAATAGGCTAACCCCTCCGGTTATGATTCGGATCAACAAAGCGATTCTTTCAGGGACCTTAGACTTCGAGCCTCCAGATTCATGATCACCGAATGTCTCGAAGACGTCTATTTTTTTCGGCACTATCGGCAACAAACCTATGACCATGCCTCGCTCCCCTGTTTTCCCTGTTATGGTATCTCCTGTTCTAAATGTGCGTCATTCGAGAGCTCCCGACGATCCTTCTTCGATCAAAATGTGCGAAGCACCCGCAACAACCCATCATCCGACTACTGTAATCCCTGGATGAACAAATTATTATCGGTCCATTTGGGTAATGACTGGGATAACCTTGGCGTATATGGCCAACAAAGATCGAACAAGGAATGCCCCCGTTTTCTCGTTCTTGCGTTCCTTGTTCATCTTAGATACGAAGCCTCACCGTAACCTTTCCGACTGTCTGCTTAAAAGACGAGCCTCATAGGGCAATCCTTGCCATCGCCTAGCCATCCATTCCTCGCTTATCTCGTCCTACTGCTGCTCGCAGATTCCATGGCATCAGAAACTGGTAAGCAGTCGTTGTTCCACCGGCGTACTCCACTCACATGTTCTTCTGGTTATAGGGATATACAACGTGCAACTCAACAATTGTGAGATTTCCCTTCCCATACGATCCCCCTGGACCCTGCGCATACCTCATCGGAGATAAATCTGAGCTTATCTTTGCGCGCTTCCAGATCTCCAGAAAATCAAAAAGGTTAACAGCCTCACTTGGTACGAGCGAAGCGAAGGGCCCCAGCAGAACTTGATTTGGATCATCACTGCTATCAGTTCAGTTTCATTTTATCACTGACGTCATTATGGACTGCACGTCTAATGCGAGTCACAGTTGACGGCGAGGAGAAGGGCGAAGGGAAAGCCGCTAAGAAGTGGCAAGCCAAAGACATCGCAGCAAAGCGCGTCCTGGAGAATCTCGGCGTCATTTAAAAAATCGGCTAAGCGGGCAGATCCACTTTTGTTCCGCTATGCCATCCACTCCATCCCTATTTTCCCGCGCCATGCCACGTTCTTCTTCGTCTGTCCCCCCATTCCCACATAGAAGATGACATTTGTCACCTGCCTTTCCCGACACCATCGTCCAACGTTTCCTTTTGTCGACTGCGATCCTTCACACGTCACCTCATAGAGTCTGTACCGAACTTATAGATGTCCTGATCCCACGGGACGATAGAACGCCATATGCGATAGAAGAGAGAAAAAAAGTGTTGAGAGACGGGATCGAGGATGGAAAAACACGTTCCTTCTCGTCTAGTCTAATGTGTCCCATTTTTCATCGTCTAGATCATTTTCTTTTTGAATTCACGGGTCTGAAGTACACATACCTCGGTGGCGCGAACGTTTCGGAACGTGCACATTCAGATGCATCAATTCGACGAAAGGAATCAACGCCTGCATTCGGAAAGGTGAGATGAGCCTGATTAGGATTTAAGTGCCAGTGCGTGCCTGCTTCTTTTCTCATTCTCGGACGTCGCTGAGCGCCAGTCGCCAGTGCCACCCCAAAAGTAAAAGCAAGCTAGTGAAAGCTTCCGCTGTGCTATCTTAAGCGAGACCTGATACCTTTCCGGACTGCACGTCGTGCCCTGGTCCCTAGACCGTGCCATGGGCCATGGCCAATGGCTGCCTGGAAGCATCCTCTTTTCTCCGAGTTTGAAGCTTGGTTTTGAACACTCCTTTCGATAACAGGACCCGACTCGGGAACTTTGGAACCATTCTCGCAGTAGCTCGATCACCTCGAACGCTTCAGACTCTTCTTTGGGGTCTTCGAGCCTTCGAGGTCTCCGATGCTATCAACACTGTCCAATCGGACTCTGTCAATGTACCCATGCATGGCCACATATGGTTAACCTGCAGGCAGAACGCAGATCTGGGGATTCAGATGCCCCTCACATCGCACTAGATGCTACCCTATCGGCGATCACCAGACGCCGTTATATCCACCCTTTAAATTGGACTGTGTGCATCGGAGTCTTCGAATTTTCATTTTAGCAAACGCCGGCCCCTAGGCCCTGTTTATCTGTTTATTCGGGAGCAATCGACACATGGAAGATAATCTTTCTGAGCTTGAGAGCGTGGCTGGGCGTGGGTGAGGCGACAGCCTTTGACGTAAGAAGATATCGTTTAGTCGTTAGCCTCCGATCTTGTAGACTAGGCGAGTCGCCAGCGCGAAGGTACCGATCAGTGTCAAGTTGGTGTAATCTAGACTTGACCCTGCCTCGAATCGAGGGATCGTCGCAATCACTCTCTGACTTCGAGATTTACAAGTCAAAAATACATAAATGTACAGCAGAGAACGAAAGATACTACAAATATGCGTACACTAAATCTATACAAGTCAATCAAACAATCAGTACAACAAAAAGTACAGAGATCAATACAGCAGACTAGAAACACACAGATCAACGCAGTCGACGTCTTCCCAGTGGACGACGTCGACGCAGATACACGTACAGCAACACTTTACACACAGAACGTGAACAGAGGCAAGGCACGTCACATCACGCAACAGCCACGTTCCTCAGGGTCAGTACCCGTGGGTGATCCCCTCCCCTCAGACGAAGACACAGACCTCCTTCCAAGGCCCAACCACCCAAGCTTCGAGCTCGATCCAGAACTCGACCCCTCCCTGTCCAGCAGGGTCTCCCCTGCACCATTATGACCTTCCCCAATTTCAATCCTCTTCTTCGCATTCTTCTTCCTCAATGCGCGAACCTGATCAACAGCCGTCCACGACCAAAAACTCTTAAACACCACCCTAGTCTCATCACACTCATCATACATCGCTCCCACACCCGCCTCTCCATCTCTCGCATCCACATACCCCATCTTCCTCGCGTCATACCCTCTCCATCCTCTCCTATTCCTCGTTTGTTCCCCTTTCAATAATTCTTTAACCATCGGTTCTCCAATCGTCCGACAGTCGACTACGAGGATCTCAGCGTTCGAGAGTTGTCGAGATCGAGTGAGCTTTATGAATTCCTTGACGACGGTTTGGGATACCCTCGTACTATCCAATGAAAGATTCCGGAGACGAGGACAGGAGCGGATGAGAGAGAGTAGGGTCTCGTTGGAGAGATTCGCAGCGTAGGAAAGGACGAGTTCTTCGAGTGCATGGCCGGGCTGTCCGTGAATTGACTTGCCGCTCTGTATACCGGAGTCCTCCTCCTTATCAAGAGAGGGCGTCAAAGCCCTAATAACACCATCCGTAATCCCCGCAACATCCTCCAGATCAACTCTCCTAATCTTCGGCGTCCTCCTAAACATCCTCACAAATCCTTCATCTCCCCCACCCTCATCCCCAGCACCACCTCCACCCGTTCCTGCAAATTCGAAAAATTCAAGACGGGGAACGGAGTGCGCGAGATATGAACAGGATACGTCGGTGAGGAGGGGACATGATGAGAGGGATATGTGCCGGAGAGAAGTGATGCGGCGGATGTAGTATTGGGAACTGGAAGCTTCGTGTCCTGCTTCTTTCGAATTGAGCACTACGACTTCCCCGTCCTCCTCGTCGTTATCAGCACGAACGCCTGGACGAGGAAGGAGTGCACGAGCACTTGTCGTACGGACTGTGACGAGCGCTTCAACAGCTTCATCTGTTATCTCCACACACCCGCTCAAATCAAGCACTTCAAGACGCTTCATACTCCTCCCTACACCCTTGAGTGCAGTCTCCCAATCTGTTCTCGAGCCTTCTCTCATCCCGGCGACCTTTAGGACTCTCAATTCCTTTAGTCCTCGATGGCCCGACAACGCCGACGCCGACGATATGGAGGATTTGGGTGGAGCGGGAGGGGACGCTGGGGTAGCGAGTTCCTCGAGTCCATCCGTGTCAATCCCCTTACACCACGATACATCAAGCCACTTCAACCCCTTACACCTCCCTCCAATAATCTCCAACGTAGAATTCGTCACACATCCCAATCCTTTCAAATCCAACTTTCTCAATGATGGAGAATGGGAGATGAGGAGTTGAAGAGAGGGTGCGATTAAGGATGTACAGCCTTTGAGATTTAGGGTTGTTAGTTGTGTGGTGTTCGAGCGATAGGAATTCGAGGAGATTGATGTGGATGAAGGGGAGATAAGGGATGAAGGATCGAGGATTGATAGAGGGGATGGGGAAGGCGTGTATATGAGTGATACGAGCTCTTCGATCGTATTAGGACGAAGGTACGAATGGCCCGTGAGATCCAAATGTCTAAGATAAGGACCGGAAATTTGAATGAAGCCCTTCAAAAGAGCTTGGAGTTGAATTGCGGACGCGGACTCCGCTTTCGATGAGGAGGAGGCGGAGGGAGGGGAGAGATAAGTTGGGAATGAGCGAAGGTCTAGAGTCGACCATAGTTGACCGTCTAAGATAAACCGACGCCACGACTTCGATACCTAAGTTCCGAAATCAAATCAGCCACCAGTCTCCCAGAACCCAAAGACACGTAATCCGCAAAGTCAGAAAGCATCCGAACGCAAAAAATCCAAAGGATCCGAAATAATTGGAAAGAATCCGAGAAGAAAGAAACAAAAAACGTAAAGATAAGCACATACCCTGCTCAACCGAACCAAAGCCCGAACACCCATCTCTCTCCCATTCCACCTTTCTCTAGTACTAACAGCCCTCGCAAGCGTCCACTTCGGATCACTGTCACGCGCCTCGTACGACTCTTGATATATCTCTAGAATCGAGCGGAATATCTGGAGTTTAAGTTCGGACGGTAGAGCATGGTCGAAATGCGAATAAGTGCTCGGTCTTGGAGATCGGGTATTAGAGGCGGAGAGATCATTGCGAGTGGCTTTTCCTTTTCCTTTGGAGGAAGAAGGAAGTGAAGGACGAAGAGTCGACGAGGCGAAGGTCTCGGAAATATCCCAGCCTGAGCCTGGATAAACAGGCTCCGAATGACTTCTCCTCATTAATGTCCCCATCCCCATCCCTGACCTTCCATCCCCGCCGAAACCGACGCCACCCGCCTCATCATCCTCCCTACGCCCATCACTCTCACCACCGCGACGCTCGGCGACGGCGACGTTATCTTGATCCTGATATTGGGCGGCCGCGGTAGCACCCTGACTCTGCGCCAGGCCCTGAAGGAGGGGATCGGCGAGACGCGGATCGGAGATTCGGTCCGTGCCGGGTGTGCCGGATGTGCCGGTTACGCCAGAGATGATGACGGAGCCGATGGGCGTGCCGAGGTGATTAGGCATAGAGTTTATCCGTAGTAAAGGCTTATCTTCTCCTTCTCCTTCGATTGTTATTCCCGTTGAGGGTCCTGCGTTAGCGGACCCTGAGGACGCCGAAGGGTTCGAGGATGATGTAGAGGGTGAGGTGGAGGAGGAAGTACGACCGGGTCGGTTGAATAGGTGTTTAGATCTCTTCATCAACCCCATCCCCGTCGTACTCCCACTTCCCATCCCCGCAGACGCAGATGAGGAGGAAGAAGATTTGCCTTTCCACCCCAAGCCTCTAATCGTCAAATTAATCGGACGACGAGAGCTCGTCGATCCCTGTGAGGTCGAAGATCCTGAACCAGATGCAGAACCAGAGCCGGATGTAGATGTAGACCTCGCCGTGGATGTTGAAAATGCAGATGTCGAACGAGCATGATGGAGTTCTTGTAGATGCTCCTGTGAGAACGAGACTGATTGGGATTGGGGAGGAGGAGGAGAGTCGAAGTGCACTTCAGCTTCCTGGACGGTTTGGGATACGAGAGGGTTGACGCTGGCGCTGGCATCGTTATTTACCCCAGAACACGCATTGAGATTCGTATTCGCTATAGTCGAAGAACCCTCAATCGTTCGACCATGACTGAGATTGGGCGGATCGAGATCAACAGGTGAGAAAGTCAAAGGCGGCAGCGAAGGAGCCGAATTCAAGTTCGTCGTGAGCAGACTCAAACTCGGCTGTCCCTGTCCCTGAGGTTGAAGAAAGATAGTCTCCTGCGAACCCGATTTCTCTTCTATCCGTTAAATCAGTTTCGTACTCGTATTACAAGAAAAAGAAGACGACGTACTATCTCCATCCTCCTCCTCGTTATTCTCGCGCTGAATGTGGCCCCGATCACGATCGTCGATATCTACATATCCCATATTCCGAATGACAGGTATACCGCTCGCCATCGAACTAGGCATAGCAGAGAATTGACGCGCCGTACTCTCGACATCCGCATTATTATTATCGCTAGTCAAGTCGAGTTCTGAGGGATAGGGATTATAGAGTGCCCGTAGGGAAGGACGAGGAGTTTGGAGTATATCCAGAGCTGAAGTATGAATCTGGGTTTGAGGTCGTTTGCCTTTATCCAGGGCATCTGGAGAAGACGAAGAAGGACTCGGATGTGAAACAGTTTCTTCGGCTGATCCCAGGTTTAGACCTAGACCTAATCCGCCCAAGGTGAATGGTGATGAGGATGGATCGTAGGCGTAGCTGTACGCATCGCGTGGGGAGAGTAAGATTGGGGATATGGGTGAAGGAGATGAGAGTGCGGATATAGGCGAGAGGGATGTGGGATCATACGGATGATCGTCGCGGTCGAAGTGGATGCCACCATAAGGATATGCCGACGATTGAGAGGAAGATGAGGAAGGGAGGTCGAAGGACTCGAATAGCGTGAACGAGTCAACTGTATCCCTCCTCCTACTTCGACTCCTGCTTCGACTCCGTACCGTCGACCCACCCAACCCACTCGGTCCAGAAGCCGCCATCGCCCCCGATCCCATACTCTCATCATGATGGCCCCCGTCATCGACAGCGGGCTCGTATCTCAAGCTGTCCCAGCGAGGTTCCAGCGAGGCATATGAGGCGCCAACGCCAGCGCTTATATCGCCGAGAGGGACAGAGTCTTTCATCGTTCCGTATGCATATGCACCAAACGCAGGTCGATCGATGCCCTCGCTTTCATGCATGAGCATATGCGAATGAAATGTACGATCGCCGACGGTCCGATCGACAGTGTGACCGTCGGTTGAGGGTGAGCGCTGGCCGTCGGCGCAAGGGTCGGCGGGAGCGTTATACTGGGCGTTAGGATGAGTATTATTGTGAGGATGGGTGTGGATAGGAGAGGGAGAGGGAGGTGAGAATGAGAACATCATAGGCTGTGTCTCGATCCTCGTATCGGCGTGGAGATCTATGTCCTCGAATATGTCGCGTGCTAATGTTAACGTTGATGTACCATTGCCTGACACGGAGGTGGTGTGAGGAGTAGGGGTGGGGGTGGCTGGACGAGCCTGAGCCTGAGCATGAGCATGGGCCATGCTGTCGCTGGGGTCGACGAGCTCCGGCTGCTGTGGCTGGTGTAGCGTCAGAGAGTTGTCAGGCTCGATAGCTCAGGGCTTCAAGCTTGGTCGATATGCAAGTGACAAGCTAAAGTCCGAGAATCGTGTTGGAATTGTGAGAGATGAGCGATGAGTTGGTGATACAGATTGGAACAGATGTTAGAGCCGGTGAGACAGAACGGAAAGGCGGGCGTATACACAGAACAGAAGAAAGAACAGAGACCGGAATAGTACAAAGACAAGAAAGCGATAGAGACGACAAAGGGATACGGACGGAAGAACAAAAGGGCCAAGGGTAAAGCACCGGTGCCAGTGAACGGGTCAAGGACGATCTCGGGCTGCTCAAACGCTGGCTGGGGCACTGGCACGCGCAAGAAGAAAGCCGCCCGGAAGACTAAGAAAGGGGCTCATGCTATTCGGAGTACTCTGCATTTCTGCTATTCACTCTTTGACTCATCGATACATCGATAGCTTATCTACGGCTCATCGAGCCTACCTCTAATATATTATCTACTAGCTAGCTCATACTAGTTGTAGCCGGCTTTGAGTAGTATGAGTCTAAGAGGACTATATTGGGAATTGGCCCGATGAGGTCATTCAGATCGAGAATTAGTCCGGTGCGTCCACGATACGATACGATTCCAACCCGGCTTCAGATTAACATTCAGGAAAGGGACGCGATAATCTGCCGGTGCTACGAGAGCAGCTGAATATGCAAGAATGACTCGAAGGTAAAGACGCCCGATTGTGCTGAGCTCAGGATGGTACTGTACTGATCGCGTAGATAATGAGATAATCATCGTGTGAGGATGCTCGAATAGGAAGACTCGGAGGACCAGTACTGGTACTAGTGAGAGACGGGAGATAAGAATCTTGAGATTGGGGTACTGTGCATAGCGTCGGTGAAAGGATTAAGAATGACTGATCCGGTTGATTTGAGTCGACGTCTTCGTCCGTTTGACTGATGCCTGAGGCAGGATCTTTAAGTGTAGGAGCTCGACATCGGGCTCTGATATTTGAGCTTTGAGCTAAGGCCGATAGAGTAAATAGAGTTTTCAGAGTTGGTACTGATCGGGACGATCACTGAGGACGATGTTTCGGGTCGCCCTTTCAGATGATAAATTCAGTGTGACTTCCGTCAGATCGAGTCATAGCGCCGTCTTGAGATAAATGCTGTGATTATGCTCGGATAACGAAGAGGAGGCTTGCAAGATTGACCACCGATCGAACACTTTTCCTTGCTTTAAGAGCCTCATAGGGACTCGATAGTCACGACTTGAAGTGTGGATGTCGAAAGTGTGGAAAAGTTGACGTTGCCGTCGGCGTCGAGACCTATGAGATAAGAAATACATCAATACGAAGAACAACGATCAAAAGAAATGCAAGACACCGCACATACCAAGTTCATCATCATACGTCCAACGCAACTGCCTCCCAACCTCTACAAAACTCTTCATATTGGACGAACACAACCGCTCCTCCATCTCCACAGGGTCAACCAAGCACTCCGCAACAGCTTTAGCAAACGGCGTAGTCCGTAACAAAGTGTAGTCGGCGAAGGAAAGTGACAAGCCCCGAATGGTAGCTGCGTCAAAGAGGATACCACGGTCGTCTGACGCGACACCGAAATTGCTCTCATCCATGTCCGACTACGTCAACACCACATCTTCAGAAATCAGCGAGATCTCAGCGATTGGCTCTCGTGGGCGCTTAATTTGACGAAGAGCCTGTAGGTGCGATCTAGTCAGACAATAGACATTGGATATGTGGGAAAGAGAATGGAGTTCGCGACGTACGGTGTTGAGATATTTCTCTACGGCTGAAACGTTGGTGAATGCGAAGGGAGCTTTGCGGTCTTTGAAGAGCTTGTGATATACCAATGAGTTGGGCAGGATACCGAAGGGTTCGTCTGTGGTGTAGCGTTTTGAGCGTAACCATTGGACCACACTAGCCGTCTTAGCAACTAGTACATCTGGCGCAACGTTTGCCTGTTCAATATGCCTCATAACGAGGTACACCAATGTCCGTTCTCCCTTAAGCAGTAGATAGATTCAGAAACGTGTAGAGCAGCATCTCCATCATTGCAAGCAAGAGTATAGATATGCTGAAGCATCTCAGCCTCCGATCTTTGAGTGCCATTGTCGTTATATTTGATGAATAGGTCGGGGTAGGAGTAGTCGTGATCGCCTAGGCAGAAGGTGCGGCGGTAGATACCGTTCGAACGATAGCTGACTCGTTCGTGCTCTGCTGAAGCCTGGATGACGACAGCTTCGAGGGCCTCTTGGGTTTCAGACGTTAGGCGGAACATGATGCCCGTATCAGTTGGATGGCTGAACCACAGATTGGGTAACAAAACGAATGACAGTCTAAGAGGGAAAAAACCAAGTAGAGGGGGGTAGCTGTCACCAACAGATGCAAGATATTCAACGGGGTAGAGGGCTACTGCAATAACGAGCGGTTTCGCGATAGAGATAGGATGGACCAGAATAAAAGTAGGCCAGGCAGGAACGTGCAGGAACAATTGGGCAGGAGGAACAACGTAAGTTCGTCGCAAAGTCCGCTTTTGAAAGTCCGCTATCTCTTCTTCGAATCTTGTGAAAGCTTGAAATCTTTCGACGGCGGGTCCCCGGATCATACGAATGTTAACTTACTCATAGCGAAAGGGCATTTTCATGGATTTGTTGAGGGCTGCCTTTCAAACGACACTCGAGAAGTCAGCTAGACCGAAGTAACAGATTTTATGACAGCAGATTCAAGTGGAAAGTATACAACGAGAACAACAGGTAAGTGCAACTTCGAGTCTAAGAGGTGAACATCAGGAAAAAGGGTCGGGTCTTTATAGCCATGTCCCCCTCAGCGATCCCCATAGCGCGCTGTAGGTGCCCATAGCTGCTATCCATAATATAAAATAGCTCACGTGGGAAAAGAAGGAGGCCATAGGGGTCTAGCTTAGATAATTAAATAGAGCGATACGATTGGCTCCCCAGTGCCGCGTTCTCAGGCCCGTTCGGCAGCGTTCGCGGCGCTCAATGCCGTTCGGAAACGCCCGCGGCGCCTCGCGATAATCGCGCGGAGCCTTTGGGGGGCTACGAGTCAAGCCCCGGGCTGTGCGGGTCGCGCCTCTGCGAGCTCTGCTGCTTGCGAGGTTTGCACTGTAAGTTCAAACTCTTACTGTCCACATGTGTGTTACTGAACAGCAAGCAGATACTGGGTTTCAAGTATGGCCAGCAGCAGTCACAATCACGGAAATAATGACACTGGAGGGTCAGTCTTTGATTTAAGTGCAAAAATTATCATGTTGCGCTAACAGAGAGATATCATTGCATGTTCAGGGGCATTGGTAGCATAACCAGTCCACATTGCTCTGCACGAGCTCAAGATCGTCAGCAGCAAGAAGATTGGATGACACCAACAGCAAACCGGGTCCGTCGGACACCAGATAGGGCGTCAGAAGCACCAGCACCAATCCCATTTATGGCCAATCCTCCCCCAATTCCCTCTCATCCGCTTCTCTCATTACCACCCATGGGCGACGATCCATTCGTCAATGCTCCTGCGACACCTCCAGTTACTCCTGTCAATAGTTCTCAACACCCAATTTCTGAACAAAATTGATTTTGAGCATCAGAATGCAATCCAACAACTTAACAAACTACGTGCCGCAGCTGCTAACGCATACAACGTACCTGTTGCGCCCCTACGCCCCCGTGGACGACCACGCGGTAGCGGATGCGGTCGTATTCAGCCTTTACACATGGTGGGCTATATGTTGCACTCTCACGAATCACGATGTACGTCCTCTGCCAGGATCAAGGTTCTCTTCCATGATGAGTCACGCACAACTAATACTACAAATATTGTATTTAACAAAGTATTTAATTATTAGCAATGTAGAATCAATTCATTTTGTATAGCTGACCTGCGCCGGGAGGCGCGCTGGCTCTGACTTGGGGCCTCGGGGCTTGGGGCTGGGGCTGCGCCGGGAGGCGCTCTTGGGCTCTGGGCTCTGGCTGCGCCGGGAGGCGCTCTCTGAGCTCTGACTGGGCTTGGACTTGGGCTTGGACTTGGACTTGGACTACGCGGCTGGCCCGCGTGCTGGGAATCTCGTGGAATATTGCTAAGTGTCTGGAATATTCTATCGGCAGCCGCGGAACCCTATGACACATTACATAATTTTTCCGAGGTGGGTACATGGCCATGGATCCGGGGGGCGTTTTCCTGATGCAAGTGAAGTTGCTATAATAGATGATATATGATAGGGTGTAAATAGTCCGGAGAACCAAGAATGAATTAAGCGGAGGTGTCTATGTAAGGAAGTTTGTGAGAATGAAAAAGCAATAAACTGTAACCGCTGAGTATGAGGCAATACTTTTGAAAACTAGACGGAGAGGAGGGGGGAGATAAACAGGGGAATTGAAATCACAGAGAGGAGGGAGTGTCATTATGTCATAAGAGTCGTGAGGTCATTAGTCGACACCAAAGCGATGTCTGCATTTCTATATCCTGAAGAGCGACAATCAGACATCGGAACAAACGGATGATTAGAGAATCAAACTTACTCATTATATCGCATCAGCTGACAGCTTCACTTCCTCGCCTTCGCCTTGGATCCATGACAAATCCTCATGTGCCGCTTCGCGGCATCCTCACGGCTGAAATCCTTGCCGCATGTTTTTTTGTGTTTGCAAGGGACTCGTATTTTGAGGGTCTGGTTAACGTGCTTTTCCAAATGACGCCCATGATCTCCTGACGCCGTCGCTCGACTCTTCTGCTCTCCATCACTTCCACAAGGCTTTCCATCGACTCTCCATCGACACGGGCCATACTGGCGTCGGTAGAACCAATGCTCGGGAATGTCGCGAGCGCGCAGCTCCTGAATAGTGCGGTTGGAGAGTCGGTAGGGCCAGAACTTCTTCTCTACAGTCGAGTCCGTTGGGGAAGGTATTTCACGATCGTCTTCGTCGAAATCTAGGGAACGCGAGACTGAGGTAGATGCTTCTACGTGGCGGTCCTTGATAGGGACTCTGCCTCGACGACGTTTCTGACTCTGAGTGACCTTGGTCGATTTCGTGGTCTGTTTGGCTTTCTGGCGAGTGACTCTCGGAGATGGGAATGAAGAGTCGGACGAAGGGGAGGAAGGAGTGTCTTGTTCGAAGTCCATCTCGTGATCAGACGAAGCAACCTCGATACGTGGTTGGGAAAGCTGGACGGGGAGGAGAGACGGGATGACGATAGGTTTCATGTCTTCAGCCTTGACAGAGGACATGGGAGGGGTGCTGGGTTCGGAAGTGAAGAGTTCGTCGAAAATGTCTTCGTAGTTGTCGGCGGATGCGTGGTTGACCAGATGAGCAGAGAGATCAACGCCAACGTCGCCTTGCGTGGCTCCAACATTCGCGTCCACGGTCCCCAAGTACATGGTATCCGTGTCTTCGGCAAAGCCGAAGCCCACGAACCCTTCGACTTCGGAAAAAAGGTCTGGTTGATCATGAGTCTCAGGCCCACTCTCATCGAAGGATGCAAGTCCAAAGTCTTGAGCCGAGTGGTAGTCGCCTCCGAACGGCGTGATGGTCGACGGGGGGAAAGAGTCGGACGGGGAGGTCGCGTGGATGGTAGATGGCGCGTGCGATGAATATGGAAGCGGAGGTTGTGAGATGCCTGTGGCTTCGGACGCGGCGTACGGGTGAGGAAAGTAATCCATTGCGAAGGGAGTGTAGTCGCGAGACCCAGGAGTTGTGGCTCTTGATAAGTCGGGGGTCGACATCGAAGAGACATCGATGGGGGAGTCGACGAGGTACGTAGAGATCACGTCCTGCTATGGATACGTTAATGATGTCGTAAGAAGGGACAAGACAAGCTTACTGGTTCAGTCCAAGACGCGTGAACACCTTCATTGAAGGTTTTGATTGACGCGTACTGTGAGTAGACGCGATGGACGCTCTCCTGGACGCCGCCATCCTGCGAGTTGAACTGGCCAAATCTAGAGTCCTTGAAGTTGGTGTATGTGGCGAACATGACAGCAGCATCGTGTGCGTGTGGATCAGAGAAGTTAGTCATGCTGAGTGTCGACTGTGGCAAGATAATAGTATAAAGCAGCTGCGAAGTGGCAGATAAAGGCCAAGTCTGAGGGGGGTTGTGAGGGCGATGCTACCTCTGTGGATTGAGGATGACTGCTTATAAGTGTGGCTCGGGTTCGGGTCCACAACATCGTTACTTTGCTTTTTTGACATTTCGAGTGACCGTAATATCGTTTGTTCGCTGTCTGCAAATAAGCCACAACACGTTTTGGAACGATCGAGTGATGAAACACACCTGGAAGCGAGATCCACACCGCGTACCAGACTTCCTCGCTGACCGGTCTTTATCAGGCCAAAAATTGATGTGTGCACATTTCGCTTCACCCTCGGGGGCGGCGTCCATGAAAATGAGAGCAAAAGACAAGAATCACCTTCCAAACTCTCTGGACGATGATTGCAACTGCAGATGTCGAGAGCTTTGAATCTCACGGTGTTTTAAGCATCTAAGACATCGGGTTCGGAGAAGGCAGAGAAGTCTCGGACTTATCGTCAGGCACCAGTAACTTGGTTACAACCGCACAAGGGAAATCCGAGGTTCCGATCGAAGTCTATTTACTATCCGGCTGTGAATTTTGAAGGGTTCCGATAAGTCACCCTGGAGGGACAATAGGCAGAGCAAAAAGCAGATGACGACGAGCCCTGGCAGAAGGAGAACCTTTTAGCGAGCGGGACCTCAAGTTCGCACGATATCTTCCGCGGAGCTTAGGGTCATTGACTTTTTACTTCCTTTGGACTAAGCTCCTTGACGATAAATCATGAGTCCATGAAACAGCGGCTGAACAATACCACCGAGTTGTGCGGCAATTTCAATAAGTCGAATTCCATGGCCCGTGCTTTGCGCGCCGCACCGTTGGTTTCTTTGATCCCGAACAGCTGAGCTGGCTCCCTGGAATTCCATTCATGAGTGCATCCAGACACAGAATTTTTCTGAAGCGAGGCATTGTACTTTCGGCAATATTGGGCCCCATGACTGGAAACCCCGAGAGATCTCGATGACGGCTGAGTGGACCCACACTGATCTTGAGTACAATTGATTAGAAACCTCGCCAAGGAAACATGTATATAGGTTCCGAGTGGCTGGACCTAGCTATAATTGGGAGGTACTACCGCGATAAATGCCTCAGCCTATGAATTCTGTGAATATCCCGGAAACAATAGAGTTGGAAGCACTTACTCTTCTTCTTCGAAGGAAACAACAGATTATTAGAGTGAGCGGTCGGTGAAACAACCTCCCCCGATCACAGCTGCTCGATGTCTTATATTAGGAAAACGGATTCGCTAATTTGAACCCCTTTTTTACAACGATGGGAAGAACGAGCATGGCGATGTACTCGAGTGCCTTGCAGATTTTGTGAGAGATCTGCTGACTGGATGTATGTGTGCCTGATAAGCTGCAAAGCATATCATATGAATCGTTGCCATCTCATGGAAACAAAGGCTTGAGACGGACCCGGTTAGAAATGCATTACCCCGGTAAACAAAGGTCCCGAATTCACAGGGCGTTTGCAGGCGAAATTTCCAGGAGCGACTATGGAGGTTCAGATGACTTGGCCGGCCGTTTTAGATTGAGTATTGGGCTAGATTACCAACGTGCAACCTTACTTAGTAGTGCTGGCTATTCTAGGGTAGGCATTAATGTTGGCAAGAATGATGGTCGGGACAACAGTTCGGGAAGCGTCGGCTTATGTAATGCATCAAAGGCTGTGCTAGCCTCCATCGAGTCAAAGCCTCGAAGTCATTTGAAGGCGATCCATGCATCTTCGACCATCCAGAAAGCAGTTCCCGAGATCCAGGCTCTACCATTATTTCTATATTTTCTGAACGGCGACGATAGGCTCACTGGAATCTCGAACTCGACCGTCTAGGTCATGACACGTACGCGTCGGTGATGCACGATCCCTGGCAGGATCTCAGTGAGGCCCAATACCGATGTCAAGACTTCCAGAAGGACAAAGCAAATCCTTGTTGTGAAGCTAGGTGTGAAAAAGGCCGCAAAAGTTCGCTTTCGCTCCTGTGCTCACATTATTTCAGAGACAGCCTGTCGAATGAAGACCCACGGTGTTCCAGGACCTCATCCCGATACAGAATTATGCCGTTCGGATGTGGATAGAGTGGTTTTTACAGAGCTCAGGAATGTGATTGAGTGATGACTGGCGCAGTCAAGACGTCAATTGACCGGAGCGTGCACACAGCGCGTGTCCAACGTATCGTACCTTCTCGGTTAGAGTTTCAGAGCGACAGCATTGGCATTTTTAGCGCTTCCTCCCTCTTTCCAGACGAAAAGAGACCATTATCTTCGACCATGATACCTCCTACAATCGACAACTTGTTCCATTATCCGGCTCTCGACAACAACACCATCACGAAGGAACCTACGAAGGAAGACGGTCATGAACGTTATATTCTCTCCCACCAGCTTGTGCTTCCTGTCCAAACTCTACGAGGGGCTTCGGACTTCCTCTGCAACGTCCAAGGATGGTGGAATTTTTACGGAAAACTCTAACGCTGGAGATATAGCTTCCCTCAAGATGAACAAAACGTCGCCGTTGATGGATCATGACATACTCCTCGTCATCATAAGACTCTTTCTCTCGCTCTTTTTGCTCACTGAGGATCGAGACCGACGAACGGGCGCCTATTTGCCTTCCGTCATCGTGGGTGGCCGTTCCTCCGCCCTATGGTTCTGGCATCTTGATTGCTGCAGACGGCCAGGGAGCCCGTGCATAGCATCTCACTCTGCGAAGATCCACGCAGTATCGCTTCGAAACATGGGGATGGAGAATCACTCATCAACACACAGAGCCCAGATCGGCGTCAAACCAGACAAAGCGATTATGGAGGCTTTTCTATCGAAATCATGCCTTCGCTACGTCGTCCCTGTATTCTCAGGTCCGTGCGGATGACATTGTAATAGGACGACGGGATTCAGGGAGAAGCGTTTTCACCGAACACGCGTTTGAAGACTTCGGAGATCACTGACTGGCTCTCACTTCTCTTGGCTTCCTAAAAATCTAACCACATACATATATTTTGGACGACGATACCGCTGCGTACCTTGGCATAATATCGCGCGCATCATGCGCAGACACCCTGAAAGGTCCTTCGAGTTGCTTGGCAGAACGATCTCTCATGAACCATTCTGCAATCGTTGAAGGGTGACGAATTCCTTTGGAGTATCATATAAGCTACGCAGCAAATATCGACGCTTCCTTGAAATTCTCGAAATAATAATATCGACTGTTGCCTCCTGTTCGCTTTTTCCTCTCTTTTTCTCAACTGGTTCCTGTGTAAGCCTTATACCAGTATCATTGGGCTTCGCTGTTTATGCCTCCCTGCATGTCTCTCCTGAAAATTTTGTCATTCTTGAACGCGTACGGCTGCCGTACTGACGAAGGCATTTTCTCCTGCGTACTGGCACGACGTTTACGCGTCCCTTCGTCGATCATCGGATCCGGAGCTCTCCACCAATAGCAGAGCCATTGAATTGCCCTGACCGCCCGTTCCGATCCGACCTGACGAGGGTTCTGCGCAGCCGCAGCCGCAGTGACAAAGCACGTGTTGTTTGTTTGCTCCTCTTGCTCAGTTAAAGACAGCCGTCAGCAGTGTTGTCTTTCTCCATCATCTGTCTTTCTGATATCATGAGTGTGAATGCTGTCCCCGATAAACTTGCAAAGGATTTGGAGGCGTACTCCGACGGGGACGTCCCTGTCCCTATGGCTGCTGGCCCGCCGAAGAGACGTCGTCGTTTCCGAGCCCATGCCTTGATTGGTATCATTGGTATTTTCTTCGTTGGGTCTTGGGTCTTTCGCAACTGCACACACGGTGGCGGTATTCTGGAATTGGTGAATCAATTACTGTCGCCCCATACTCTGGTGACTGATTTGTTCAGATTGATACAGATGGTCCCCAGTGCACGAGCGAATGGTCCGAAGATGGAGGCTTCAAAGTCGGTACTCTTAGGTCTGCTATGAGCTGAACGCTCAGAATTTTATAAATTTCTAGTGGCCCTGGCAACCCTTCACAAGCAGGACTATCAACTACCTCCCCGCCGGCACCTCGAACATATTTCTCGAAGCCAACCACGCCTCTCGCGGCAGGGTGACGGTGCGGACCTCAGACTTCCTGCAGGTTCCCTTAATCGTCACAGTCGCCACGCATTACTCTCGCGAGGCGAGAGATAAAGCCAGCGCGTGCCAGGTTACCCGAAGCGAAGGCACCAGTGGCGTTTTGATCCATGTGAGAATTTCCCGAGGATTTTTTTTTTCGGGGACACATATCTGATTTGAGTATTAATACCATAGACTCCTTTCTCGACGGGCGGTCGTGATAATTTCATCAGCTATCATTCTTGGGTCACTTTCCCTTCTCCGAAAGCTGTCAACAGGACCGATCATATCACGCAATTTGGATCTTTCGAGACTAAGACCAATGTCTTTGAACATCACTTCATGTCCATAGTCAATGAAACCCTCTCTTTCGATCGTCTCCAAATTTCGACTACCAATGCGCCCATCACTATTGAGGTAATCTATTCATCAGCGCTTGTCCAATGCTATGCTAATAATCATGAAGAATATTGTTGCCTCGGACGTTCGCATCGACACAAGCAACGGCGCTATCACTGGAACGTTCCACTCGAATGGTTCCTTGATTTTGACGACTTCAAACGCCCCAATCGACATCGTTACACACATAGCAAATGACGCCAACGCGGGCAAAGAGAACCGGCTCATTGCTAGGACTTCCAATGCGTAAGTTTCTTGGTTTCTCTCCGTAAAGCATCTACTTAGTCTCATTGTCATTTAGGTATATTTCTTCCAGCAACTATCTCTCGGCCGCCTCCACTCAGTCCGCCCTGTCATCCACTTCCCCGAACGGCACCTTCACTATGTCGTACGAGACGGCCAATGGCCCAATTGATCTTGAGTTCCCGTCTGTGCCGCCATCTTCGCTGCTCGGACTGTCCGCCAAGTCATCTAACGGCGCGATCCGTGCATCGTTGAACCCCGCGTTTGAGGGCAACATCCACGCCATAACCTCGAATGTCTTCAGGGCGGAAGTCAAATACAACGCCAACACCGAAGACCCCACAGGCGAAGGGCGTGTCAGGAAGTTTGACTTGCAAAAGATTGATGCGGGTGAGGAGATCAAAGGCAGCGTTAAATGGGTTGAGAGCGACGGGAAAGACGTGAGCTTCGCCGATAAATCCGGAAATATCGAAGTTAAGACTAGCAATGCGGATGTTGAACTCAACTTCAACTAGGCCTTCGGAGGAGTCTCTTTGTGTGTATGATAGTAGTAGTGATAGTTGGATTGGCGATGTTATCGTTGAAATGCTTGAATGTTTTGCAGTTTGTTTTGAAGCTGCTGGAACAACTGGCCGGAATATAGCCATGTCACGGTCATCTGTCAATGATGCTTAATCCAACATGTAAGCGATACCTAATGGTTTGTTATCTAGATGACATACGCGGGAGAACAAGTAGCAAAGCACTTCAGGCTGCTCTCGGCCGAGACGCAGGTTGGAAGCGCTTACCGAAAGGAAGCACGACGCTAGTGTGTCAGATTTAATCAAATTGACAACTAAAGCAACCATAGAGTACATGAATCCAAGTTGTCGCTTTGCTTTCGCTTCAAAGGCACGTTACTTGTCACGATGACACCTTGAACTCGAATTACTAGTACTGGCGGTCGAATTATGAGTCGAAAGTTGAGTTAGTAAATGCCGAGATCTCCGGAACGGGATCCGATGGCATGATTTCCTCAACCAGACTCAACTTACCTATCGACGGTGAGTCAGAATCATTCCCCTGATCGTTCTGGAAATTGGGAACTTATTTTCAGGCCTCGATCCATCCAGATTCGTGATCGTTCCAGATTCCAAATCGACCTGGCGGTCCCACCGGCACGAGGTTTGTATTCGCGTTCATCGCTCCAGATATCCTTGAAATGTCGAAAAGGTTCATTTTTGTTGTTCAATAAAACTGAACAATATAATAAGCTGACCGCCAACTGCAGCTTAAATCTGAGAAATCAGGACCTGGTGCCAAGAATTGCGTAATTAGGCGAATGCCGGAAGAAGGAATTCTAATAAAGAAGCTAAAGAAGCCTGCACGTTGGTCAGGAACGCGCGGCGCCAACTCGTCCGCTCGGTTCAAAATTTTAGCGCACGGATTTACCAAAAGCACCAATCATAAAGATAACAAACAAAGAACAAAGATAGGAAAACACACCGGGACGCGAAATCAAATAGCAACGCGCCGTCTTCGCTTTTCCGGTTCCCCCAACTGTGCCTCTACCCGCCATGTATTGGCCAAACGCCTCTCTTTTCATCTTCGCGGTGTTCTTTGCAAGCGTATTCGCAGACCTCGTTTTTGAAGATGGATTCGGTCGCCCGCACTCTCATCCTCTCGTTAACGGAGAATTCGTCGCTACAGCAAAGCGCGTGTCAAGACCACTGACGAATCGAGAACTGCTCGCTGCTGGTCTTCCCCCGAGGTCTCCCAAATTTTTGCAGGATGCTGTTGTCAAACGTGTGGCCTCGGCCAGAGCGTCGCCTGTTGGTCAGTAAAAATTTCCACTGACCCGTTGTCTCAGAAAGCTGATTAGCATATGGCGCAGAACTTGCACCCAGACAAGTCCCTTCAGTGACCCCTCCGGAAATTCCGTGAGTCTCTATCGCTTGAATTTTCCATGCGATGTGATAGATAAGTGTGTCCCTCAGCTCAGTAGGCCTTATCACTGTCAAAAACACTGCCAATGTGCCGCTGGGCTTTGTTAGTTCCGATCTAAGTAAGTTACTTTTAATCTATCTGGTGTAAAGCAGCCACTCATGTCTTGATAGCTGACAATGGGACCTTCGAGATCAGTTCCGGTGTCACGTCGTCCGCTTTTTTCGACTTCCCGATCCAGTCTGGATTTGTTGACATCGCTGTGGAAGACCAGGCGTATCCATACATTGGGATCGCTATAGGCGGGCGAGGTGATACTTTTGGACCCGGGAACGCCGCGTAAGGTCTTCCAATTTATTTTATAGTTCCATTACTCACGCTCGCACGAAGATATGGATTTCTAGCACCAGTGTCGAGTAAGCCCGCGCATTGCTTGTCTTCTTTGATAGACGCTGACCATCCATCACAGAATCTAGCCAGGAGGCATCAGGAAATACTATCGGTACTCCTGGTGAAAGTACCATATGGCAGATCGATCCCTTCTCCTTGGGTTTGTCCGCTTTCTTCCGAGCACCTGGAGGTGAGTAATTCTGCCTTATGGGCTGTATGACTCTCTGTTCTGATCCCAAAACCCTCCATCAGGTGACGTTCCCCTCACTATCGTCAATGACCTTACCAGCGGAGATTTACTTTTGGTGGGGGATGTAACCGCCTTCCAACAAGCATTCCCCCGTGAATCTATCCAAGTCGTCACTTTCACGCTCCTGGGCCTCTAGTCGAACATTCCCTCTTCTGCCTAGACTAATCTTTACCTACAATCTTTCCACAATTCACTCGTTATTGACTGCGGCTTCAGAAATAGGACCCTTTTCCCGCTAGTTCTATCAGCTTACAATAGGCGTTGTCAATAATTCTTTTGATTAGATTCTCGTGTTAGTAGTTTGAACATTGTAGCTATTTGTCTGTAGCGACCAGATCGGACAGGACGCTAACGAGGACACGATTTGCGTGACGATTGTATGATCGCCGTGGGTCAGACCTGCGCCCGTGTTGAGCTTATAAATACTCGCCTTATTATTTGATATACTGACCACTTAGTAATAGCATTCTTCAGTGAGTAGAAATCCACTCACAGGATAGTTTTATCTGCTGATAGCGCGGAACTTTCGTAGTTACTGTAAATATTTCGATCTACAATATCGGGGATACCATGTACAGTGGCAAATCGAAGGAGGAGAAAGAAATGGCCGTCTCGCTGACGAAGAACGAATTACTTAAAGTCACCTCTGGAACGTTCATGACATCGGAAACGTTTAAACAGCACTGCAGTACTGGATCCATATGCATGGATGGCCATCCGATGTCCGCTGCCGAAACTTGCCAGCTACCACCCATCTTCAGGCTTCCAGTTGTCGTAGTGTCGATCCGAAATGCCCTTCATTGATCTTGAGCCTTTGGGTTCAATAGCTGGATGAAATATTGCTTCATGGCCAAGCGAAACGGTCCAATATAAAGCGTCAACTACCACCCAACAGGCTGGACGAGAAAAATCGCACCCTTCGAGGTGTCCTGGGCCTCTCTCCGGCATACGTCTCTTTGCGACTATGGGAATACCTGAATGTGGTGGGGAAGGTCAGCGTGGAGTCTCGTAATCTGCCACTGCTTGTACGTATCGAGTGCCTGGACAATATTTTCATTGGCTAACCTTTTCTGCTTCTTAGACGCTGGAGTCCTGGGATCAGCCTTACGACAAATGGCTTCGTTTCTCACACCGTATTAACTAGCAGAGTAAAGCACCCCTTTTCTATTCACGTCTCGAGACTGTTCGTCCAACTGCCGGCCTACTCGGCCACCTTGAACGACGATATCCTCCTTGCTTTTGTGCTCGGCCCAGCATGGTCGATGTTGTTCCCAACACGAAGCACAATGCAGACTTGGCAGAGGCGCTGGTGTCTAAATTCGACAAGCTCTTGGCCTTGATGGAGACGCAGAACTCGTTGATCGAAAAGCAAGGTCAGACGTTAGAACAGCATACTGGAATGCTTGAATCAATCGAAAAAGATGCCACTAAAGGTCTGTATCATATCAGCGTCGCGTAAACATGACCGCTCATGATAGTGCAGATGACAGAGCTCATGAAGGAAAGACGCTGGCGAATGAACAAACCTGGGGTGCTCTTGATAAAGAGTCTCTCTCAAAGATGAAATTGATGGCAGATGGATGGAAAGGTCTTATGAACGTCTCGCTCATTTTCGTACGTCACACGTACCAACATCCCATAGAACTGTGAGCCTGACGTTATCGCAAAGATCGCTCTGTTCTTGACTGTCGTCACGGCATTCATATCACCCGTCATTGCGTCTTTTACTACAGCCCCTCAGGACAACGTATCTTCTGCGGCAAAGAACCAGCTTCCGTCAACTTCTGCAGTCTGCACAACTCGTCGCACTTTTTTATTATCTAACGGTGATCGTCAGTGTGAGTAAATCACACGGTTGATAATACTAGTAGGAAAGAACTCATGAACTGGGGCAGATTTTCAACTCTGTCCTGTGTGTTCTGGGCATTCAGTGGGCCGGAACATTGACTGCAGACCCGCCGGGAAAGACGAATCTCGATCGCGCGCTAGCACGCGAGGAACGAAAAGTAATGGCGGAGCGTTACATGATTCCCCTGATGGGATTGCTATTCTACACCCTCCTGCTCGCCATCGGTCTTTTCGTGCTTGGATTCCTGATCCAATTGTGGGATATCTCGTTCTCATTCGTTGGACCGGCGCCTATCCTTCTAATCGGCGGAGCCATGGCAACGGCGCTGGCGGTCGTAATCTTGGGGATTGTCCTGTTGTCCACTGTCCATGCATATGAAGGACCGTAATGGACTTTAATCCACACACATATTTTGGGTCGTGCACACAAAAAAATTGCCTGATATGGTAATTTTCAATGGCTGGGCGCACACGCACTGCATGGAGAAAAAAATCTTGAAATGTCTGAGACTTGCTGACAATCTGATAAATTGGAGTGTGTGTATGCGCGCACACACAGCATGCAGAAAAAATAATCTTGAAATGTCTGAGACTTGCTGACATTCTGATTGGCGCACACACCGCATGCAGAAAAAATAAAACCTTGAAACATTTGAGACTTGCTGACAATCTGATTGGAGTTTTGAAATCCAAAACAGCAACATGGTGCATGCGCGCGCTGTGTTTCAGATTGGTCAAGTCCTTGCGTGAGTGCACTTGAAAAATCAGAAGATGTATGCGCCTCAAAGATTGTGCCGTGCGTGCAGACCTTGACATCAATGGTCCTTGTGCACCAAACCCAAAGGTTCTTTGTTGTGAGTTGTGCACAGATGTGGAGATGCAAAACTTGAAATGTGTGTGCGCCCAGCCATTGAAAATTACCATATCAGGCAATTTTTTTGTGTGCACGACCCAAAATATGTGTGTGGATTAAAGTCCATTACGGTCCTTCATACATGCAACTCTACGGAATAACTCGCCGTTCGAAAGCCCCATGAGCAATGGAGCGCGAGCGCTCCTCAAGTGGCTCCGAAAGGGTCGCAAGGTGACCACCAGAGCACCAGAGCAAGGCATTACTGCCAGCGGTGGAGGTGGATCAGAGAAAGCGGATGTGAAAGATGCGGATCACGTCGAAGCTCTGATTACTTGGAGAGAGCTCAGAGAAGGACGAGAAGGACATCAAGGCATTGAAGACGTATGCACGACTCGTTCTCAATACGAACGACGCGGACGTCCTAGAGCGTGCCATTCCTTCCTTTGAATTCCAAAGGTGGATCATGGCCGGCGATGCTCTGTTCCCCGTCTTTACCACGCTACGTGCGCGATTCCTGGCGACCGATACTTCGTTCCGAGTCAAGGAGACCGTGCATAAGCAACTGGCATATATGAAGGATTGGGCCGGTTGGAGGAACGAACATGGGCGATGGAATGTTGAGCTGAAATCGGCCAACATGTTCACGCGATGGTGCGGTGCTCAATTCGCTGCACTCGTTAGACAATCACATCAGTACCATCGCGAATTCTTCCCTCTCTGGGTCTTCCTCACGTCCCTGGAAGAAGACAATCAAGATATCCGCTACGAATCACTTTCGTACGAGGAATGGATGGCTCGCATTCTTGGCACGTACGACCAAAATGGAGAGCTTGGGGACCGAAAAGACATCTTCAAGTCTGTTGTGAATGAGTGTACTGCTCTCATCAAAGACGGTGCATCTAATCACGTCACGTCAATTCTGTCTTATGTCAACCGGCCTTCTCTTCTGCGCTCGTTGATTCGAAATCCATCGATGAGTTGGGCTGAGGTTAAAGACCTTGCATCGTTCATCATCGCAGGGGATGATAGGAATGTGATCAATGAGATGTCCGACTTCTTCTGTCACCTGCCCAATATGTTCCTTACCAGACGAAATGATTTGGTGATCTGCGAATTTCTTAAAAGCTTCATCAAGTTTCATCCACGACGCTTCACAATTCCTCCTGGCTTTGATCTATCTCCTCTTCTCACGCTCGTTCGTCAACGGAACCAATTCGATCGTTGTGCTGACACGCTGATTTATTGCCTCATGACTGGCGGCCTCGAAAGCCTCTCCGATATTCGGCCTGCGTTTCATCTATGGGAATATTGTCGCAACATCGGTCATATGACGATGCGGTCGCAGAACCGTCGTCAATTCATTCACACGATTTCTCAACAGTATTACCACTGCTTCACTCGTGAGTAGCCTATCGAACCTTGAGTAAGGTGCCATCTAATGACGTCCGCAGCACTCCCAAGCCTCGACGATAGCGAATGTCGGGACCTGTGCGACAATATGTGGGCACTAATCTCTCAAGGAAGACGAGTGCGTGGCGTGAAGGGATCCAAGAGAACGATATTGGAATTATTGGATCTCGATGTGGCCCAAAGACACGAAATCGTAACTAGTGTTCCAAGGTCCAGTTGCCGTGACCGGTGGCAACCGGCAGTCGCAACCGGACCGTGACCGGACCGCAGTTGC